>BMAW01063023.1:0-10708 GCA_019974015.1 Nephila pilipes
AAAAAAATTATTCTAATTAATTACGTCAGTTAATCAATCCAATTGCATGATAATTTAGTTCCCTTTGAGTTAACAGCGATATCACTCTCATCCAGCTATGATGAGATTTATGGAAATTATTAAGAGAATACCAATTTTTTGAGGACTATACATTTAGTAAGAAGTAGTAAAAGATTCTAATATGATGTTCCCTTAAATTGGACATTCTTAAAAACACTACCCAACAATTCTAAACATAAGCGAAACTAAAATTTGTTGGAAGACAACAAATAAAAAAAGCATATAAATTGTTTACAGGGGGAAAAAAGTCTCTGGACTAACACATTAAAATAACATTGATAGGAAGGCTACATTAGTTTGTGCTATTAATTTCGATTCGAACAATATAATTAGTATCTAGGAGCTGTGATAGCTTACGTCTTGGTGCACGTTCTCTGTCACTATAACACTCGATAGTTAACCAAACACCACTTCAGGCATATTATTTATCAAGTTCTCGGTAGATGTCGCCACGAGTCAACGTTATCCGAATATTGCGACTCTTGTCTAGGAGTATTCCCAGTGCGAACGAAAATACATTGCCGTGGAGTCAAAATTCAATTTTGATTATTATTGAAAATTTTCAAATTATGTATTTGTTGAATAGTCGTGTGTTTTTTCGTCCTATTAAGTTGTTAAATTTACATATTTCGTCTAAATTATGGATTGAAACCGTTTACTGATTTAGCGAATCAAACAAATTAAACTCTAACGGACAAGCTTCCATCAATGTCATTACTTTGCCATCTGCCCTTGTATAAACGAGTCATAATGTACAATGAAAAACATCTCCATTAAAAATGTTTTGCACGGATTTTATAATTCACAATTACATTTATTCTTTTTATAATAAGCACATTATTATTGTTATTATTATTTTAATTTTTTAATAAACAGAAATAATTTAAACTTTTCTGAAATAAATGTTTACAAACGTCTTTGAAAGACTTAATAGGGTCAAGGAAAACTTTTGGTGAAAATTCAATCTGAGGGCTTTTTTAAATTTTCAAACCTGTTGTAAATTCTACTTCAGTAATTTTTAAAAAAGAAACAAATCTATTCTACGTTAGAAACATTTTTTATAACATACCAGAATATCTATATAACAGATACAATCACATACTACCCTTATATATAAACTGCAATTTCAAAAAACAGAATGGATCTCTAGTGGACTTTTTGCAATTGTTATATAAATACGTATGAGGATATGGACAACAACAAACCTAAATATTCTTTTTTCCATTGAAAGTAACTGCTCTTTGAAGTCGGTACAATCGTCAAAAAGAAATTGGAACTCCATTAATAACCTTCACATATTTTATCGCAATTGGACAAAATTGTTAATGACTCAAAGGGAACTAAATCAAAATATCAATGGATTAATTAGTTAATTTATAGTTTATTATATTCTAAAAAATATTTCTTACATAATAGAATCCAATTTTTTTTCTCAGAATTAGGTATAGGACAGTCTAAAAAGCCTAATTTTATACCAATTGGATTATTAGTTTGAAAGATATTCGAAGCATATCGGTGGGGGCTAAATACTAAATTAATTTTGTGACGTCGGGCTACTCGCGATAATTTCTCACTAACCTCGGGGACTGTATAGTAATGTAGATTGCATTAAATTACCATTTCTTCCAAATCAAAATGAACTGTGATTAAATAAATTTGATGAAGATGGGAAGTGCAGTGAATTGAATAGAGATAGTGATATATAAATGAAATATAATTTAGAGGAAAATGAACGGAGATAGAGGATAACAACAAGCTCTGATAAATATTTGTAAGCTATATCAAAGCCTCGAATTAATCTTCTCGATTCTCAAGGTATTAAGATAAGAATCGACTGTTTACGAGAAGTGTTTGAATCAGAACGAGTGAATTGGTTAGCTAAGAATTTATTAAATGATAATAATCTAGAATTGACGTGTTAAGTGGGATTCGAGACATAGCGGCATTATCTGGTGAATGAAGTCCGGCCTTATGAAGTCCGGTATTCATTTGACTTCAGTTATAAGAAAATATGACAGGAGAATTAAATAGTTAACGACGACGTCACAATTTGTATAAACGATTCGTAATATTTCCCCCGATTTTTAGCCACAAATATTAACAGGATCAATAATTAATATTTATAAATTAGTATATGTCTCCTCAAGACGCCACGATTTCCCCGATGGTAATTTCAAAATTGAATATTTCATGATCTGTTGGAGAAAATAACAATTTTTTTTGGAATTAACGGGTCTTATGACATGAGAATTACAAATATGTAAAAAAAAAAAAAAAATGATTTTTCAATTCACTTTTTTGTAACTGTATTTAATAATAAATATTTTATTCATAATAATACTTCTTTTTCAGAATCATTTTTAATGTTTTTAGAATTAGGAAAATAATTGGCTCTACTTCGGTATATGCCCAACCGCCAACTTTCGCTTTTTTTTCGCCAAGTTGGGCAATTATTGTTAACATGGCGACCATTCAACCAGCTATTTGGCGAGAAATGACTGGTCGCCAAAAAAACAAAATGGCGGCTTTCGGGCATATAGCGAAGTTGTTCCAAATCCGTCGTTTCGTGTAGAATCTTTGAAAAGTCTTAAACAAAAATGCCTTTTTATCGCCAAATATTTGATACACTCATTTAAGAATTGATGATTCATTTTTGAAACCTCACAAATTTCTTCTGTTTGTAACTCGCAGACTTACGAAGGAACGTGAAATTTGAAATTTCGGCTAATTTCAAGATGAAAAATGAGGTATTTGATTAAAAAAAAAAAACAGCATCGATAATAATTTTTTTTTTTTTTTTAGAAATCAGTTCTCTATGTTAATCGAATAAATTAATCCGTTAACATCAAAACTTCTTTCCCTCTAAAACATTATGATAAATATCAATTTTATGTTACGACTGATGACTACACATAAATACTTTTAATTTAATTCTTAAAAAAGGAAAGAGTGAAAAAAAAAAAACATTAAGAACAGTAAAATATTATTTCTACAAGAATAACTTAATTCACTCGAGATTTAAATCAAGGGGAAATTTTAATTTACCCGTTACCTCCAAATTATTTTCAAAATAAAATAAATGTGTAGACATCGTGACCAATTTATTTTCATATTAAAAGCAAGATGATGAAACCATAACATACCTTCATTTATTACAATAGCATTGAGTAATCCTTTTCCTCTAACAAGTTTTACTTTATCGCCTGGTAATTTTTCCAGTTCTTGGCGAAGGAAATTTCCTTGTACTTCAGAATTTTTCGACAACTTTTCTTCTTCTAGTACCTAAATTACGGAGAAAAAAAATTAAAATAAATTTTTACTTATTTGAAAATTGGAACTGGATTTATTTTTATTATTATAAAAGTTCACATGATTATTCACGCACAAAAACTGACGTCATACTTTTAGAAATGTCATACCATATAATGAAAATTATAAAGACTAACTTTAAAATTATTATTCGAATTATTTTGCAATTTGTCAAATGTAGTCTCTTTGCGAATAATCTTAATACGTAAAATAATAATATGGAAAGAACACTTTATATATATATAAAAAATATGTTGAATAGCTTTAAAACACAAAAATGAGTAAGAAAATTTAAATATTCTTTTACAACTTTATCGCGAAAATAATTTTATATAAAAACTTATTTAATATTCTTAAGAAAAACAATTACTGGTAAGAGGTCTAAATTACTTTTAAGCGAATTGTGAATCAAAAATATAATATTTTTTTGATAAAGTATATAATATAGCTTTAAAATCGAATTAATTCATATATTTTGAGTAATATTTTTGCCGAAAGTTAACACAGCAAATGTTAACAGAAAGAATTTGAAGACATTTCACTAGTAAGCAATTGTCGCTTGGTTAGCTAAGTCAAGATTTAAAAGATAAAAATTTCGACATTTTTGATGTAATAGATTTTCAGTACAAACACATATATGATAAGAATTTCGACATGTATTTCCTGGAAAAACATCTGTATATCTTATCGTTTAGATCAAATAGATTTCAATTATTGCTTTAGCAAACTATCAGAAAATAAAATTATTATTCCCATCACGTAAAATAATGCTTAATTATGTCTAGGGGGGGGGAGAAATTCATTCCAATGAAATGAAGAAAATTCTAAAAACAATCTATTCATTCTTAATAAATTATATTATTATCCCCCCCCCCCAATTAATGAATCATAAGACTTTCAAGACTTGTATATTTATTTTCATTTGAACAAAAATTAAGTAAACAGGTATGAGTAATCATTTCCTATAAAAAATGTTTTGCAATATATTTTAGATGTAAATTCTAATTTCTTTATTTTAGAGAAAAATTAGATACAATTTATCATGAAATTCGCACAAAAATAAGCATTTTAAATTTTAGAATTCTCTTCAAGAACCAGCCTTTCAGTCACTTACGAAGTTTTTATCTTACAAATTAAAATCAACTAAGAAAATATTTTGTGCTGGAATTTCCACCCAATTTACAATTGTAACAAAGTTTTAAAAATTCGAGATAAAAACCAACGTATTTAAAAACAACGTTTTTATATAATGACAAAGTATATTAATTATTATACATTAAATTCAAAACAAACACGTGATAAATACATAAAAAATTTTAATTATAATTTTCATTTATTGAATATTTTTTACTGAAAAATTTTACAACACCTACAAGCCTTTCCTTCTTAGTTTCCAAATATTTATGGATTACCAGATCTAACCGCGTGGAGGTGAGGTGAGGCTAATTTAAGTATGATTGGCTAAGTGTAGATAAATCTACATGTATTACGCGTCATACTCTCCTAGACCAAATATTGGAATCTTTCTTTCTTGTAAATGATTACTGACTAAAAGTCAGCAACTCTTACTATCTCCCCTTTGAAAGTAGAAATTTTTTACGATACCTCATGTGGCGTATGTGGAATTCCCGGTGTTCCCAGAGGGGGAAAGAAATTTTTTCCTCAATCCTAAAAGCGCCGAGTGGGAGGGATATTTTGACTTATTAAAATAGTTGAAATATTAGTTAAAACTTGTCACAAATGTCTAAATATTGCATTGTTAGGCGAGTAAAAACGATTCCCAAAGTTTCAGAGTTCTATCTTGATGGGAAGTTGGTTAAATTAACGATCGAAAATTTGATGACACACACACACCAAGTGAAATACAGAAATACATTGTAAAAAATGTTGACGTTGGACTATTCGCAATTTTTGTTTCACTAACCTTGAGGACTGTATAGTAATTTGAGTTGCACAAAATTACTATTTCTTCCCAACGCAAATGAAACGTGATCAGGTAAGTGAAATGAATATAAGAAGTGCAGTGTACTGAATTAGAGATAGTGATATATAAATGAAATGGAATTGAAAGGAAAATGAAAATAGATAGAGGATTACTCAGGCTGATATCTATTAGTAAATTGGATTAAAATATCGAAATTAACATTTGGAATTGAAATGATTATTTATCTAAATACTAAGATATGAAATTACCGTTAATGAGAATTGTTGGAACCACAACGAGTGATTTGGTAAGCTGTAACTTTCTATTAAATCATTATCTAGGATTGATGAGTTAAGTAGGATTCCAGAGACAGCAGCCTTATTTATGCTTCAGTGAAAAAAAAAATATTTTATCTTCCTCTTGCATATCTTCAATAGGAATCAATGACTTACAAACGATGATGTAAGTAAACTAAAAGATGACGGTAGAATTAAATAACGAATGAAGGACGTTACTTTGTTACATTACACATTCATTCACATTTATTGTGAGATATTCATGTTACCTAATTTAATATGTATCATATATTTCACTAAAATTATCACTAATTTTTTTTTACTGTGTCTCTTTTTACGCGCATCAAGTACAAATTTCATTCCAAAGAGACAAAATATGAAAACAACATAGAAGGCTTTTTTTTCCAGTTAAGCATCCTTGCACGAAGCAAAAAAATTGCAAACTCATCATTCAAAATTTGGCTGGCATGATAATGAATTTTAAATAACCTATCGATTTTTATCAGTATTCGTATTTCCCTTTAGAGTCTTGTGATGTTTCGAATGCTAGTTATTCATCTAGCGTATCGCAGGTTGTTGAAACAGCAGATTCAGAACTCATAAGCAATAGGTCATAAATGAAATATTTAATTCATAATTTGCTTTTTCCACGCAGACATACTACTGAGCCAAAAAGTATTCTACTGTAATTGTTCGCGCATGAACGAACGAAGCTAGGGAGGCATGGTTTGGTGAGTGTTTTTGTAGGCTCGCCTTGGCCAACCCGCGCCCCCCGGGATGATGTTAATCTATGGCCCACGGAAATGGGCCATCCAAATAAAATTTTAAACTCTTATTGTACATAAACGTACCAAAGCACAATCCACCATAAAGCGTTGGTATCATATCCTATGACTATGGGAATATCTCAATATAATGATTCACTATCTCGTCACATTTTTCTTCAATATTCGTGTTCAGAAACAACTACAAAGTTGAGATCAATTTCTCGGGCAGTCATGTTTGAGTGGGCGATGCACAATGCATACTTAACCAACAAAGCCTACTGAACAGCACTCGTGTGCATTACTAGACGAGGGGAGGGAATGTAATATGCGGATCAAGCGGAATAGCAGGGTCAAATATATTAGGCTTGTAGTCTGTCTGCAGCGAACTTTATATATTTGACCCAGAAACATATGGCTCCAGACTGATTGCTCGGTGTCTTTTTGATCGCTAATAATTCAGCACGATTTCTTAGTTTTAGTTTTTACAGCTTTTTAAAACGTTTTTATGTATTTCACTTGGTGTGTGTGTCATCAAATTTACGATCGTTAATTTAACCAACTTCCCATCAAGCTAAAGCTCTGAAACTTTGGGAATCGCTCTTACTCGCTTAACAATGCAATATTTAGACATTTGCGACAAGTCTTAACTAATATTTTCTTTAATAATGCAGTTTAGCCCAGCCACTTGGTGCGATTTCAAAAATTGGCACCAAACTTGGTGATTTTTTTTGGCTGAACGTTAAGTCCGTAAAACGGACCGGGGTAGCCACATTTGGCAAACTACCGCTAAATAATTCTTGTCGCCAAGGGTGGTAGGGTTAAACTGTATTCCAACCATTTAATTTACCGGATGAATTAATTAATTTTAGTTAGTTTTAACTTTTTTATGTATTTCACTTGGTGTGTGTCTGTCTGTGTGTGTATCAGTGTGTCATCAAATTTTCGATCGCTAATTTAACCAACTCCCCATCAAGCTAGAGCTCTGAAATTTCGGAAACCGTTCTTACTTGCCTAACAATGCAATATTTAGATATTTGCGACCAGTTTTAACAAATATTTCAACAATTTTTTTTAATAAACTTTGCCACCATATAAAAACGTTGGTTTTTATCTCGAATTATTTTGAACTATATTTCGTACAAATATATTTAATTCAATAAAATATAATTTCCCTTAATTTATTGTAAAATGCTCTTCATTTATCTAATGGGACTTGGGAGTATTAGTCACTTCCCATGACTCGAGGGGTGAAAAAGGTAGTAGTTTTTTACATAAAAATTTGAATTGGTGTTAAAAGAGTCAAAATTAAAAAGAATGTGCTAAATCATATTCATCACACACACACATATATATATATCGTGGGGCACATCGGAATTAAATGCGCTTCCAAAGCGGCCATTTATAATCTTTTTGGGTTGGACATGCATGATGTAAGCGATCCTATTACGTATGCGTGATTTTTTCCCCTACCATCGGGAGCAGTCGGTCACGCAGAACACCAACGAGTGAGGAAGTGTAAAGAGTACCATCGGATTCTCGTTCTTAACAATAAGACAAAAATATTTGAACAACACTATTGCATTAAGTATTGTGTAAATCTAGGGGATTTCTCTGTAATAATGAATCAGAAACCAGCCAAAAAACTGTGAGGAAAGAAACCAGATTTCAATTCAGAGAGATTGTAATGTTACATTACAGCACAGTTACACAGTCACAAAAGAGATGTTCTAACGTTGCTTCCAACAACGGCAAAATCATTTTGAGATTACATGTCAGACCAAGACTTCTACTCTTTAAGGAGATTAGTGTAAAATTGTAGAGTATATGAGTATTTTTTATAATTAAAAGGTGGGATATGTCTTGAATACAATAGTGTAATCAATCCGCATTACTGTTGCAACAAATTATAAACTTGACTCTCAAAATCTGAAACATAAAGGAGGCAATGCAATGGCAATCATATGAACAATGCACATTTTATTTTGTTTAAAAATACTACCGAATTCTGACAGTGTTCAATATCATTATAATAATATTTATTTTTTTACAATTATATTAACTGTCCAGGATGATTAATGCTTTAAAGCATACAACTGACTGTTTTAAAAAAAATTTAGAAGTGTTTGCTTAAAAAATGGGCCTGTAGATTATCCGAACTTAATTTATATATTAATCGGTTTTTTTTTTAACATTTCTTTTAATTATTTAAAGCTTCTTTTTTTTTTAAAAAAAAAAATAACATTTAAATTAAATGGATTTAATTTATGTAAACGTTGCATTTTAATGTCTTAAATTTATTAATTTAAGTCATCTTTTTTCCCCCAGATATCCATATAATTAATCAACACTATTTTGTTAGGAGTCATTATTTGATAAGACTTCATCGATGCAGTGGACGATATTATTAATTTTATACGTAGAAAAGTCAATTTTTTTAAAAGTTCTACAATTAATCCTTTTTATTTTGTGATGAAACTGTACAAGAAAGGGGAGGTGAGAGAGAGGGAAAGGCTAATGATTTGGCTACAGTACAGATTTTTTAAGCGATTAATTGTGGATCCTCTGACAAAGTATCTAGAAATCTTAATAATGATTCTCTGATATATAAAAAAAATTACTATGCACTTGATATTTTCACTGTTTTATATAAGTATTATTACTATTTTCCCTATTATTATTACTATTAAGGGGACTTAGTACCTTACGAAATCAAAAATAGAACATTTTGACAAACTTTTTTCGATTCTTCATAAAATAACAATTTTTGCTCATTTCAGTATGAAACTTTGCCAGTTTGTGTAATAAAGTGCATAGTTTAAAATATTGGGTCAAGTTTTGCTATTAAATGAATATATTTTCTTATACAACATGAAATATGAGTATAAAAATTTGAAAAATAAATTAGCTTACCTTACGTTACCCACAAGATAACTTTTGAAAGATGTACAGTAGAACCATAATTCTTATACCAAATTAAAGCTAAATAATGACCTTATTCTGTAAACCTCAAATTTTAAATTTACCTTACATTAAAAAAAATTGAAAAATTTAAAAAGTTATCAAGTTTGTATTTAGTAACTTTTTTTTCATGTATCATGTAATAAAATAAAATATAATTACCCTATTAACAAAATTGAGGTTCACAGAATGAAGATCTACAAGTACAACACTCATGTAAAATTTGAAAGCTCTGCTAGCAAAAGATTTTTTAAATCCTGTGGGAAAGTGTGAAAATAGCAAACTGAGAAAAAGAGGTTTGTTTACATTGCATTACATAGAACAAACCACTTTAGACATTTACAGTTTTTGTTGCACAGGGCGTAACAATTGTCGGATTTTGACGCGGTTTGTTTTAAAATGCTCCTAACATTCAGTACTATTTTTTAAAATCAAATTTGAAAAATCGAATTTTTGAAGGTGCAAAGGTACTAAGTCCCCTTAATACCACTTGTAATATTATTACTATTACTATTGTTACTATTTGATCTATTATTACTATTATTATTATTACTACTATTTCTACTATTAATACAATTACTATTTCTACTATTATTGTTACTATTAACACTACTTATAATATTATTACTATTATTGCTATTACTATTTCTACTACAATTTCTACTATTATTACTATTACTATTTCTACTACAATTTCTACTATTATCACTATTATTACGATTACTATTATTACTATTACTATTTTTACTATTACTACTATTATTTTTACTACAACTATTTCTATTATTATTATTTTTATTAAAAATAATAATAAAAAATAGTAATAGTAGAAATAGTTATTATTAATAATTAACTAGTTATTATTAATAATAATATAACTACTATTATTACTATTACTTATTTTTTCTATTAATACTATTTCTACTATTACTATTACAATTACTTATTATTAATAATAATATTATCAGTATTATTACTATTATTATTATTGCTATTGCTAATATGTATTGAAATGTACTAATATGTTATTGTTTTGAGAAGATTTTTTCTACAAAAATGCTTATTTAATTCTAATTAATATTCATTTTAAATAATTCTGTTTGTGTGTGTGTGTGTGTAAGAGAGAGAGAGAGAGAGAGAGAGAACTTAACAGGAAAAAATAATAACAAAAACCGTTAGCACATGTTAAAATGAAATTAATAAAGCCAGTTTCCCTTCTTTTTATGAAACTGCTTATTATTATGGCTACTATTTTAATTACTATTACTAATAATATTATTCTTGATATTATTTATTATTATAATTTTTATTATAAACATGCCTCGCTTAACAAAGTGCTTTCATTCGACGATTAACGGTATTTAACGTAATCCAGAACTGGGTCTGGGAATGTA
>BMAW01063023.1:10718-28703 GCA_019974015.1 Nephila pilipes
TGTAATATAAACACCGGCATACTAGTTCAAAAAACTAACATATAAGGTGAGCAAAAAGTTACTTAACTGTTTTAAATTTATATAATTTTTAATATTTTGTAAAGGAATATATTTGTTCATATATATGATTATAATTATTATTCTGAACTAGAAACAAATAATTATTATTATTTTTGTAATAATAATAATTAAATTAACAAAAATAATAATTATTATTTTTGTAATAATAATAATTAAATTAACAAAAATAATGATTATTATTTTTGAACTAGAAATGGAAAACAATTTTTGTGTCTAAAAGACTTTCATTAGAAGGATTGGGAGAGCTTCAAAATTTTACAACAGTTTATTGAGGATTTGGAAATATAGACAAATAGTTTAAAACAGAAAGTGAGGTGAATTATCGTTCTAGATAGCAGTTCGAAATCGACGCATTCGCAGCATCGCCATATTCTCAAGTTCTGTTCACTTTCTCCGAATTCGACTGGCGTTGCCAATCGCAATTTAATAGACTATACAAAAATAATAGAGCGCTCGCGACAACAATATCTTACAGATAAACACCATTACCCGTTTTAGAATTACAAGCTTTTTTTTTTTCTCATGACATTTTTCATAGCAGTTTGCAATATTTTGTATCCCTTGAATTTTTTGACGAATAGACCAGAGAAATAGTATTATATTATTGGTCAGATCCTTTGATCTCGTCCCTGAACCCGATACCCATTGGTTACTTACAATCGAGCTAACCCGCCCCCTTTATGTTGTCGACTAATAATAATGTATTATTAAGACTGCATTCCGATTCTGTTGTAAAATTTTAATTCATTTAGAGCACTATACTTGAAAGTACTGGAGATCAGAAGCTAAAAATTTTCTATTTCCAATGTTAATATTTGCAATTGATATGTAATCTTAATAATATATTTTAATATATATCTGTCTATTGCGTTGATTGAGATGTAAAATTTGAAAGGTATTGAGGCAGTATACATGCGATTAGTTGCAATGTTAGGTCTAAATGCAAGCATGTTAAGTTTTCAGGAGCCCCCTGAAATTGGTGTCCAGGCGCACACTGCATCCAGGCCATAGATCCTGTAGAACTGGATATTCTATAATTTTTTTTGAGTACTGAGTACTCTAGTACTCACAAAATCATTGTGTTCAAGGACATATTATTGTTTTTGTTTATTAACGCCCCCCTGAGAAACAATACGAGGGCCATTGATGACGAATCTCGTAATTTTGAACCTCGTTCAAGTAACGAGGACGACACCTAAACTCTGGAATCTCACTCTCCAAACTCTCACACCATGACAACGGGAGTGAGTGTGTTTTCGACCAGATTTAACGTGCATCGGCACAGCTATGCGTTGATTCTTTTGTGCCATCAGGATTCGAACCCATGACTCAACAAAAACTACGCCGGTGGTGGTTCCGTGACCATGACTGTTAGGCTACTTCAGCCACGTATCATGTTCAAGGTCTTATTATTCACCATATGATTGAATAACTTGAAGTTTTAAGTTCTGAAAACGATAACGTAAACTCGACTGTTATTTTACATACTCGTATAGCTATATTAGAGTTCTACCATCGTAAAATTGATAAGAATCTCGAACTGAAACATTGAAATGCTATATACTTGGCTTCGATTTTACTCACCGATAATTTTTCATTATCTTAGGATATTCGATAGATTCACATTGTATAATGAAATAGATTACATTTGGGGATGTGTTAAGCAAATATACACAAGAAAGGATTTGCATTTTTTTTTAATACTTACTGGATATATACCTCCAGACAAAGCTTTTCCCAATAATAAAATATCTGGCTTAACGTTTTCGTGGTTCACACACAGCCATCTATATCAAACGAAAAAGGCAAAAGTTATAAACAAGTCATATTCAACATTTTATTTACTTTTTGAGGGTTAGGGCTAACTAAATCCATATGTTTTTTTAGTTAGCCCTAACCCTCAAAAGATGCGTGTATAAATTTGACAGCTGTCGGATCATTAGTTTGTGAATTATAGCATTTTGAGTGAAGCAACTTTTGTTATTGTGAAAAAAATGGATAAAAAGGAATTTCGCGTGTTGATAAAATATTGCTTTTTGAAGGGAAACAATACATTTGAAGCAAAAACTTGGCTTGATGCCGAGTTTCCGGACACTGCCCCAGGAAAATCAACCATCAAGGATTGGTATGCTAAGTTTAGACGTGGTGAAATGAGCACTGAAGACGGTGAACGCAGTGGACGCCCAAAAGAGGTTGTTACCGACGAAAACATTAAAAAAATCCACAAAATGATTTTGAATGACCATAAATTGAAATTGAATGAAATAGCAGACACTCTAAAGATATCAACTGAACGTGCACATCATATAATTCACGAATATTTGGGTATGAGAAAGCTCTGTGCAAAGTGGGTGCCGCGCGAGGTCACTTTTGACCCAAAACAACGACGAGTTGATGATTCGGAGCAGTGTTTGAAGATGATCAAGCGTAATAAACCCGAGTTTTTGCGTCGATATGCGACAATGGATGAAACATGGCTCCATCATTTCACTCCGAAGTCCAATCGACAGTCATCCGAGTGGACTGCACGCGATGAACCCGCTCCCAAGCGTGGGAAAACGCAACAGTCGGCTCGCAAGGTTATGGCGTCTGTATTTTGGGATGCGCATGAAATAGTTTTCATTGATTCCCTAGAAAAAGGAAGGACCATCAACAGCGACTATTACATAGCGTTATTGGACCGTTTGAAGGACGAAATGGCCGAAAAACGGCCGCATTTGAAGAAAAAGAAAGTGCCGCTTCACCAAGACAATGCACCGTGTCACAAGTCAGAGAAAACGATGGCAAAAATCCATGAATTGGGCTTCGAATTGCTTCCTCATCCACCGTATTCTCCAGATTTGGCCCCCAGCGACTATTTCCTGTTCTCAGATCTCAAAAGAATGCTCGCTGGGAAGAAATTTTCGTCGAATGAAAGGTGATCGCCGAAACTGAGGCCTATTTTGAAGCAAAGGACAAATCGTACTACAAAAATGGTATGGAAAAGTTGGAGGGTCGCTATAATCAGTGTATCACCCTTGAAGGGAATTATGTTGAATAAAAAAAACTAATTTTGCCAAAAAAATGTGTTTTACTATGGTAGGCCGGGGACTTTTCAATTAACCTTTTATATGTAATGGGAGCGCAAGGGCACTATCCACATATTGTAGAAGTAATAAACTGTATTCGTCATTTATCCAAATTAAATAATCCTTTGTGAATAATCAACATCATCATCATTTATTTATATTGTTTATACCCCTAGGACATCAACCGTATCATATATTATTCACAAACCCCTCCCACATACATGTTTGGTTCTTTAATAAATTGTTTTGATTTTTTTTTTTTTTTTTTTTTTTTTTTTAAATTTGAGATTTTTTAATTGGTTAAGGAATTTTTTTACCTGTTTTGTTAAATATTAATTTGTTCGTTAATGATTTATATTTATAGCTTTTTTTCCTATTCATAGTGTTGATGTAGTGTTATATACATTTAGATTGCTATATGTTGTAATTTGTACCATTTGGATTTTGTTTATATATATGGACCATATTAACAAAACATAAAGTTGTTTACTTTGTGAACAATGTAAGTGCGCTTAAAGTTAGTACCATTAGCCCTTTGTCACTGGTCATTAGAGGTATAACTAAGTTTTCATTAATTTTTTCACAAATTATTCCCCATCTTCGTTGATTTCTTTTCTATACATTCATAGATATTACGAGATTTCAGTGAAGAAAATAATTTTTCAAAATACGTGGATGGAACAAATAAATGGTATGGAAAATTGTGTATCATTTCTCAAATTGAAATATTGGGTTGGAGGGAAAGTTCTGTCGTATTTTAAAGTAAATATTTGAATTCATTTATAAAAATATGTGTTTAATATTAATCAATTATATATGCTCCGTTATTTGTTACAACCTGTTACCATCTTTCAGGTAACCTGTGAATTCCTGTTTTGTACAAGTTTTCGTCCTTGGAGTTAAAATAGTCAGCAACTGCCTTAGAAATATTTTCAAAACACTTAAATTTTTTTACCGTTAGATAATTTTGCAGAGATCTGAACAGGTAATAATCAGATGGTGCAATGTCGGGTGAATACGGTGGGTGACTAAGGACTTCCCATCCTAACGCATTCAGTTTTTGTTGTGTCACCATTGCAGTATGCGGTCGAGCATTATCGTGGTGGAACACTATTCCTTTTCTGGACACTAATGCTGGCCTTTTTTCTTTGATAGCTGTATTCAATTTATCCAGCTGATTGCAATACAGATCCGCGTTAATAGTTTCCCCTGTTTCAGCAACTCGTAGTACACTGGACCTTTCCTATCCCATCACAAACAAAGCAGTACTTTTCGTTGATCGATACTTGGTTTTGGAACTGTTGCTGATGATGTTCCTGGTTTACAGAAGATTTTTTTTTCTCTTAATATTCTCGTAAAGAATCCACTTTTCATCTCCAGTAACCAGATTGTCCAAAAACGGCTGTCTAATAAGATGTGATGAATACATTCTTACACGATCAGACAAATTCTTTTCCGTTAATTCATGTGGAACCCAAACACTTTGCTTTAACACAAACCCATGAGATTTAATGTGATCTCCAACAGTTGTATGATGAATGCCAAACTCTTCTGCAATTTCTCGACTTGTTAAATGTGGATTATTTTCCAACATGGATCGCAAAACATCATTATCGATCTTGGATGGTCGTCCAGATCGATCACTTTCTTGGAGGCTCAGATCCCGGAACGAAATTTGCTAAACCATCTTTGACAAGTACGAACATTTACAATATCTTTTCCAAATACCGCACATAAATTTTTACATGCAACCGATGCGTTGTTTCCTTTTTGGAATTCATACAAAATGCAGTGTCGTAAATGCACTTTATCTACTGACATGTTTTTCACTTTAAATATCACAAGTAAATGATGAACGGTAAAAAAGGAATCCTTTTATATTCTACAGCAGCTAAAACAACAAAAAAAAAAAAAAAAATCCGAATGACTCATTAGCCAGATGTTTTTTTTTATTTACAAGAAAAATCACCTGCCTATTTAAAATACGACAGAACTTTCCCTCCAACCCAATATAACACATCGATCAATAACTCCCGAGACTAACCCAGAGATGGCGCTCGTAGTAAACCAGTAACCAGGTCTTTCTAGAGTACTAACCTTTGCTTGAAACGTGTCAAAATTTTAAGTCGATCGGACCAGGAAAAAGGTTTTTTGAAGTGAAGTGAAAAAGGTTTTTTCCAAGTGGGTGCCGCGATTGCTTTCGATGGAACAAAAACAGCAACGAGTCGATGATTCAGAAAGCTGTTTATCCGCTATTTACTCGCAACAAAAAAGATTTCTTGCGGGAAAAAAAAAAAAAGAAGATTTGGAAAAGCGTTGGAACGATTGTATCACCCTAAAAGGTGATTAACAAAAGGTGTTATGTTGATGAATAAAAAAAAAATTTGCAAAAAAAATGTTGTTTTCAATGTTAAGACTCGGGAGTTATTGATCGATGTGTTATATATATATATATATATATATATATATATATTCTTTAGGAAGACAGATCTGGATTATCCAGAGATCGGATTTAATAGGTCTGACTCAATAACGTTCTACTGCACAAATAAAACTGTAATTATAAGAAAATCAAAATTTATCAAAGTATTATAAAAACCTATGAAATCAGATAAAGTCAAAAATGGAAGCGAGATCATTTAAAGGGGGGTTTAACTTTGGACAAAGGTGTATGGTTAAACAAGTTTTATGGGTCTAAACCATCCTAGTCAGGGAATTTCTTTATAACGAAATGATTAATGTCAAAATCAATTAGGCATAGTTTTGGTTTAGTTTATATTAACGTCGCACTAGAAGCAACACGAGGGTTATTGGCGACGGACCTCGTAATTTTGAACCACGGTCAAGTGACAAGGACGACACTGAGCTGGCACCTCCCTCTCCTAACATCCACACCACGCCAATGGGAGGACTTTGGGGCCCCGACAGATTTAACGTGCATCAGCCCCGGCTGCACAGAAGATCTTTGGCGGCCAAGGATTGAACCCGAGACTGAACGAAAACCGCCGGCCACGAATCCGAAACCATGACCACTTGGCTACCGCGGCTATCAACTGGGCATAGATAACAGTATAATACAACTTTTGAAAAAATGAAGAAAATTTGAGTAAGAACGATATCATCATTCTAACATTAATTTTTTTTTTTAAATTCATTACATTGCAAATATTCCCAATCTCAAAAATATCCAATTAAATATATAAATTATATAAAACTATTCTAAATTATTGTAGTATGCATGTCGGACCTTATAACTTTTTTTCTAAACGGCAATCGACATTACCGCACCTTAAACTAGAAATATGTCTTGTAAATATAAAAGAAACAAAAAAAACCCCATTAAAACTAGTAATTTTTTTTTTTTTTTTGCTTAAAATTAATGGAATGGTAAAATACGAAAATTAGATTTTTTTTTTTTAAAAAAAAAATTATTAACGCTCTCTCCATTTATTAACAGGAAAATAAGTTATTTTATCACAGAAAAATGTTTTTGTAATAACATTTTCTTAAAGAAATTTATCCAAAATTTAACTATTTAAAAAATGATAAATTGATAGTATGTAGAACAGAATTTTAAAAAATTAATCATTTCCTTATTACAAAATATATTACTACAAGTAACATATTACCATAATTATCATGCTATAAATCTGGTTTTTTTTTTAAAAAAAAGAAAAAAAAAAAAAAAACTAATAGGGTTAATAATATAATTAGCTTTTTAAAAAAATGAATTATATATCAAACAATTTTCACTATGAATTTTATAAAATTTCTAATTTTATAAGATATTTGTGGTACATAATTTTTATTACAGTATAATTACATTTTCATGAAAGGATATATGAATATTTGTGGTTACTTTTACGTCGTTTTTTGACGTCATTTTGTCTGCGGAGCTGTTAGTAGATTTAAAGAAAAGGAGCAGACGATCTTTTCTCCACTTAAGTTTTAAATTTGTAAATGTTAAGTTTGAGATAAATGAGTGGTTCTTTGCTTCTCAAAAAGGATAAGAGTAAATGCTAAGAAAAAATCGTTTGCTTAAATGATTATGGAACAGATTTGCTCCTGTGCGAGTGGTAACAAAAACATTATTATTATTATGTGTGATTCTATAAATTTTAGAATCGGTCTACTATTCTAATGATTGGAGATGTTTCTATTTACATTAAAATAAGTATTATTTAAAAGCTGCAACATTTGAAGTTTCTTTTACGTTTTCGGTGTGGCTAATTAATTTAAGGTATAAAGTGAAATGTTAATGTAACAGCTCTCCGGAACGACAGAAAAGTTGCTTGCATTCCACACACCTTCTGAAAGGACGTTATGGGGATTTGATTGATTTGTTTTCTATAATGTTCAGTTTCCCCACCAAAAAATCAAACTAATTTTAATTTTCATTTGTTTGAATTAAATTTCTGTTTTTGTACAAAGTATTGTTATATATACATACTGTTAAACTTAGGAAGACATTAATGCTTATTTTATGTTCTATTTATATTTTACTTAATGCTTGCTCATATAATATCACTTTGATGCGGATTAGAGTATTTTTTCTAGATTTTCTTTCATTAATAGATTTGCCTGTCATTTGATTCGTTGACAATTTTTGGTTGCTTGTCAGAAGCAACATTTTTATTTATACCTCATCAAAGCTTCTCAAATGCAGCCTAATTAGATAATAGATAAATTAGTGCTGCTTCGTATGGTGATAGAGAAACTAATGTACTTTTCTAACCGAAAGGGAATTTCAGCTTTTGTTGTTGAAATTGTATTGCTAACTTTGAGTTAAAATTCCGAAATGTAAATTCAGAAACATGATGAAATAATTATTTAATTTAAATTTTTAAAGAAATCAAATATGAAGTGGGGTTATTTTTAAATGTATGATTCCAAGATACTGACTTTCCAGTACGGCAGAGGCCTGTCTGAACCTCATCAGCAATCCAAAGTACATTGTACTTGTTGCACAGCTCTCGAACGCGAGTCAAGTATCCGGGATCCGGTACAACAACACCCGCCTCTCCTTGGATAGGTTCAACCATAAATGCACAAACATTACCGTCTGATAACTTTTCCTGCAATGAAAATAAAAGGATTTTGAGAATTTAACTTCGAGGCTCTACAACTTTATACTGAATATGAAGATATTGACAGATTGTATATAAATACAACTTTATTCGGATTCTTTTCTCAGGATAACACAGGTACCCACTCTCACATAAATACAATAAGAGAACTATCTAAATTAAATTGAATTTTGGACCTTTCTCCAGCTATTTAGAATTTCAGATAAATATGAGATGTGGTTATTAAACAACGAGACTGAAGCTGCTACAGAAAAAGTACGCATGTGCCAAACGCCAGTGACCAACAGCTGTTTAGCGTGAAACCTTCTATTTCGAATGCAGTACCTCTCGCTTCTTTAAACAAATCCGTATACCCGTAGCCTTCGTTCACATTAGTTATTTTTCTGTTGTTGTTGTTTCGCCGGAAAAATGATAAGTGAACAACGAATAGTCGTGAAATTTCACATGAAACTTGAAACAACGGCTACTGAAACTTGAAAGAAGTGTGTGGCAATGAATGTCTATCAAGTGCACATGTTTTTGAGTGATTTAAAAGTTTTTCAAGATGGCCAAGAAAACGTTGATGAAGATTCACTCCCAGGTCTCCCTCCCCCGTCAAAAATGGATGACAATATCGAAAAAAATGATATGGTTCGATCTGACGTTGGTTACGTATTCCTGCGATTGCTGAGTATGATGGAATTGGCAAAGATTCCTTACCGCAAATTTTTCCATCAAGACAATGCTCCGCCTCATGCCGTATTGTCTGTCAAAAGGTTTCTTGGCCAAGTACAGCATCTCAGTGTTAGACCCTCCAGCTTATTCGCGGAATCTTGAGTCATGCGACTTCTATTTGTTTCATGAGGTAAAATCTGCATTAAAAGGAGTAAGATTTGAGTCCGTTGAAACTGTGAAAGAGAAAGCGGCACGCGTCCTGAAGGAACGTACGAAAGAAGACTTCCGGCACTGTTTCGAACAATGGAAGATTCGTATGGAGCATTGTAGGGATCAAGGATGGGCGTACATTGAAGGTGATAACAAGTAAATAACTATGTATGACATAGAAATAAAATGTTTTACGGCGACAGTCATGTTACTTAATAGCCAAACTTTGTAAATGCATCATAATTCGAGTTTTTTCACTTGATCAATCAGGTACCCATATTCATATAAATACAACAAAAGAATTCTCTAAATTACATTCGATTAAACTTTTCACCGGTACTTAGAATATCTGATAAATAGATGACAGGTATAACAAAATATTATGTACCAATATTATTCCAGTTAAAATCCTACATTTTCTAATTGTTAATGTAGCTTTATGAAGCAACACGAGAGCTGTTAGCCTGAATATGAAGTTTAAAATCTTATATAAGCACTCCAGTATTAACTGCCTACATGTTGGCAACTTCGAGAAAAAATTGGCTTAAATAAATTAACAATAGAGTTTCTGTTAATTGAAAAGGTAAGATTACTAAAACTTTACTGTATATAATATTGGTATTCAATTATTAAACGTAAATATTGAAAAGCCATTCTTAGGATTTATAATTATAACTCATATGTTGGCGTTTGGAGTGAATAAAAAAACAATCTTCTTTTTCATAAGTATTTGTACTCAAAACTTTGAAGACAAAAATTATAAACAATGCCTTGTAACAAAACAACTGCAGAAATTTATCTTTTGTTTATTCTCATAAATAGTACATAAAACGCAATAAAAATATAAATAACTGCATTTTTATTCTCAACATATTTTATTTATTAAATTCAAAGGAAATTTAAACGTTTTATGCAAAGTTTTGGAAAGAACGGAGTTAGCCACCCAAGGTGCTCTTTTTTTATATTATTAAATTACTAAATTAAATATAAGAATTTAAGTAAACGATGAAGTATCGAGAAATAGACAATAGTTAACTTTTCCGATATTAAAATTAAAGCAAACAATAAATTATTAAATTAAATATATTTAAGCTAAATGTAATTAAAAGTGAAGCAAATGATAAAAAATTGAAAAGTGATTTGGTACGCCAAAATTGATCCATCTAAAACAATAGGCCCTGAGTGTCCAATAGCTTTTAATCGAAATCATTTACATTCTTTCATTCATTTATATTACCATTATTCCTTACTTAACATTAAAACAAAATTAAGAGCATAAAAATAAACACGTATGGTTTTATATTGCGAAGAACACTTTTTTCAGGATTATTATGCTCTTTTGGAGAGTCATAATAGTTTTAAGAGAAAGACACGCACAGAATCGATAGCTAATAATAATAATAATTAATAACACGGGTGAAAAACGAGTTTTTTAAGCACGGGTTTCCTTTTTAACTTCATACTTTGAGTAACATCATTTTTATACCTTAAATTTTAAGTAACATTCGCCTATAATTTTAAGTAACATTCATTTTCAGTAACATTTGTCTGTCTTGAAGATGGGGAACAATGTTACGAATATGAGTTGATACTTCCCAGCAACGCTTCTCTATAAAGGATAAAATGGTTTTGCAGAGATGTCACCAATTAGCAAAAGATAGTTTAAGCAATAACCCCTTCACCTTGGCGACAGATTTGGCGTTTTGGCGAGAAACTTGGAGTAAAATTTAATTCCTTAAATAATTAGTTTCAATCAATTAACTTTTATTAATTTAATTAAATTATCATATTGTCATCCAAAACAATCGTGTATAGAAAATTTCAACTCAATTGAGCGCTTTAAAATGTGAGAAAAAAGCTTTTAAAGTTTTGATTCAGATATAACTGCAATGTGAGTAAAAGAAAACCCATTAAAAAGAATTTGCTTAATTCGTGAAAATGCAAGAAATTTAAAATGCTCATATTTTCTCCCGTGAAATGTACCTAAAGGGGCAGTGAGTTGTGACATACCTATGAATAGCTATGCATTAAAATAAGCAAGCATATACACTATTAAACTTATAATTCGAAGCAGAATTTATCAAAAAATCATAATACAATTTATTTAGCCCAGTTAGTTGTTACAATTACCATACTTCATTTTTTGAGGAATTTGGATTATTTTGTATTCAAATGACGTCACTACTTCCTGCAAAGAGCAGATGTTAATACTTTTATTTTCTCTTAGTTGGTTCGACGACGGATGTTTAGAAGGCTTTAGTCTGATTTTGATGTTATGTGAAAGTGTGAGCGTTTTATATGTAAATAAACTTTACCTTTGTCTTGCAAACGACAAATTGGATTATTCTAATTAACATACATTTAAGATAAGCAATTTAACTCCGAGTCGTAATTCCGTCTGGATAAATACATAGTCTTACTTCTAAAGCATTTAAATCGTTGTATGGAACCAAATCAAAATTGGGCATGCGAGGACCGAATCCTTCGTAACTGCTTGGATCTGTGGAACTCGAAACAGCAGCTAAGGTACGACCCCAGAAATTCCCTTCTGCGAATATTATTCGCGCCTGGTCCTTTGGAATTCCTTTGACGTCGTAGCCCCATCTCCTGGCCAATTTACAGGAAGTTTCCCCAGCCTCGACTCCTAGAAGAAAAACAGAAATGTTCGTGATTGCTGAAAATTGCATAGAATTTATAAATAAATGTGCCATTAGTTTTCAATCAAATATGTGAAAAAAAAAAAGGTTTTGTGTTTCCTATCCGAATATCATTTTAATACAAGGTGAATCAAAAGTCCTTGAAACATTTGAACATTTAATATAAGATCAACTAACTGGATTGCAAAAGTGCGGTTTGCACCAAAAATCTTCTCACGATGAAAGTTTTTGTTTCAGCAAATGAAAAAATAGTTTCGAATTTCGCCCGTAGATAGCATTGTAATGTAAAAACAACAAAAACAAATTGATTGGGTTTGATTGGTTTTCTTAACGTCGCACTAGAAGCAACACGAAGGCTATCGGTGACGGACCTCGTAATTTTGAACCTCGGTCAAGTGATGAGCACCTCCTTATCCTACCTTCCATACCACGTCAACTGGGAGGACTTTGAGCCTCAACAGATTTAACGTGAATTAGCCTCTTAACACGGCGGGTCTCCTTTGGCACCAAGGTTCGAATCCACAACTCGAAGAAAACCGCGAGCCCGCAATCATACCCACTAGGCTATCGCAGCTACCAGCTAAAATAAAACTCTCTATCAAAAATTTAGCACATTAATTTCTTAGAAAAAATATGCACAGCATTTATGCAGATATACATGTCATTTTTAATACACAATTTCAACAACCATATTTCAATATGAGTGCTCAGGAGAGAAGTAAGAAATGTTTCATGGGGAGGAGAGGGTTCTTTTGTAAGTGGTAGTCATTGGGAACCAGATTTTAAGGATATACTGAGGGTGATCAAGTTGCTCCCATCCATACTATGCGATGACTTTTTGGGTTCGACGAGCCACGTGTGGACAATCATTGTCATGCAGCAAAGCAATCCCGTTACTGAGCATGTCATGCCATGTTTTGGATTGCACGATGCAGTTTAATAAGATGTCACAATATGTCTCGAGATTTATTATATCAGGCAAAAAATTCATTTCCCTTGTCTATCCCACAATACCGTACACATAATTTCGCTCGCTAAAATCGTTTACTTTACAACTTTTTTTTTGTATTTCACTTGGTGCGTGTGTGTGTATCAGTGTGTCATCAAATTTTCGATCGTTAATTTAACGAACTTCCTATCAAGATAGAGCTCTGAAACCTTGGGAATCGTTCTTACTCGCCTAACAATGCAATATTTAGACATTTGCGACAAGTTTTAACTAACATTTCAATAATTGTTTTAATAAACTTTGCCACCATATAAAAACGGTTTTTTTTTTAAAAAAAAAAAAAACGTTGGTTTTTATCTCGAATTATGAGCTTTACATTTTTGGGTGATGTTGAAAGCCTTGTAACGAAGTCAACGGTGAGCTCGCCAATGCTGTGATAAATCGCCAAAAATTAGAGGGTTTGATTTCGAGAGGCTGCAATGATTTTTTTTTTTCAGAGAGAAGAGAGAGAGAGAATCGATGTGAACACGAGTCTCGACGAGCAGATGAGCGTTGCGGTAAATGTGAAGATGATGCAAATTTGTGTTCTTCTATGCATTCTTTGTTTATTGTGATTCGGTGTTTTGTACAAAAAGAGTAAATAAACGAATGCACGGTCAACGCTAGTTCTCTTTGAAACAAATACATCACAGCCTCCATTGTGTGGATTGTTTTGTTTCCGCTGTCATTGAGTCATATGTCTACACATTTCATTAATTTGCTGACTAATTTCGAGAGCTTTCTCGTCTTTCCCAAGAAGAAAACAAATCACTGCATTTTTTTCTCGCAATCGATGGTATTTTCGATTATGCGAGGCATTTAAATGCGCACAAACAAACGTAAAAACGGACAAACAACTCCTATTCTGGCGTCTGTGAACATTCAACAAGTATAGGTACTCAGTGCCCCCTTGCGTGGAATAGCGACAATAGAATTGCAACCACCATATTTAAAAACAGTACTTATTTTTAAAAAAAACCCACCTCTTGCACACAAATACCATTTCATTACATCTTAAACATTTTGTTCAGTATATTCTCCAATCAT
Organism: Nephila pilipes; assembly: GCA_019974015.1. Taxonomy (NCBI): domain Eukaryota; kingdom Metazoa; phylum Arthropoda; class Arachnida; order Araneae; family Nephilidae; genus Nephila; species Nephila pilipes. The sequence continues at coordinate 24,511 of BMAW01063023.1, forward strand.
ACTACGAATTTAAAAACACTCAGCGAAGTTACAAACACTAAAACCTTTTCATTAGAAATACATAATTCTTCACTTCATTTTGAAATTTCATCCTTACCTGTATTCATTGGCAGAACTTTGTCATACCCGAATAGTTTAGTTACGTATTGTTCATATTCTCCTAAAATCGAAGCATGAAATGCTCTGGAAGTTAGAGTGATAAGGCTGGCTTGTTCTTGTAAAGCTCTGATAATTTTAGGGTGACAGTGTCCTTGATTCACAGCACTGTATGCACTTAGGAAGTCGAAATATTTCCTTCCGTCTACGTCCCACACAAATACACCTGAAAATAAAGCAAAAAATATCAATCAATTAATTTAAAGAAATTTTTTAATTCTTGCTTTTAAGTAAGAATACTCCATAACATTTACAAACTTACATTCACATGCATATGTAAACTTATATATTACATATATAATACAAAATTGAAACTCAAAACATAAAGAATAATAAAAAAAAAAATTATATTAATTGTGTAAAAAAAAAACTATAACTAAGGCATAAAAAGCTCTATGCAAAGTTTTGCAAAGAACAGATTTAGCCACCCAAGGTGCGCTTTTTCTTATAATTATTATTAAACTACTCGATTAAATATAATAATTAAAGTAAACGATGAAATATCGAGAAATTGACAATAGTAAGCTTTTCCGATATTAAAATTAAAGGAAACAGGAAATTATTAAATTGAATATATTTAAGTTAATTGTAATTAAAATTAAAGCTAACGATGCATTATTAAAGTGAATTTTATATCAGCTACATGTAATTAAAACTGAAACAAACGATACATAATTTAATTGAATATTATATCAGCTACATGTAATTAAAATTAAAGCAAACGATAAAAAAATTGAAAAGTGATCTAGTACGCCAAAACGCCCCACCTAAAACAATAGCCCCTTGGGTGGCTAATAAAATTAAGAAAAAGAAAAATCAAAAAAGATATAACATTAATTTTTAATTTTAATAAAAGTAATTTCCTCTTTTAATCTCCCACTAAAATAGAGAAAACTCATTTTCTCTAGATTGCAATAGTGTTTGAGCCCAGTTTTAAGACAACTAAGTGCCGAGTGACAATAATCGAATTTCACGACAAATTAATTGAAATTTATGAGATGAAAATTTTAAAATTTCAAGTAATTGTCTTAAATGTTTATGTTTTTGCTCGTCTTAATTCTTAAACTTTATTAATCATCTCGTGATCTACTCCTGCACTCCTGGGCAAGTGTAGATTCCATAGTTCAATCTCGCATATATTTTATTACAACGTTTTTCTGAATTTCACTTGGTGTGTGTGTGTGAGTGAGTGTGTGTGTCATCAAATTTTCGATCGTTAATTTAATCAACTTCCCATCAAGCTAGAGCTTTGAAATTTTGGGAATCGTTCGTACTCGCCTAACAATGCAATATTTATACGTTTGCGACAAGTTTTAACTAATATTTCAATAATTTTAATAAGTCAAAATATTCTTTCCTCTAGGCGCTTTTAGGATTGAGGGAAAAATTTCTTTCCCCCTCTGGGAGTACCGGGCACTCCCCACACCGCATGAGGTTATCGTAAACCTTTTGTACTCGCAAAGGGGAGATACTATCTCCCCTTTACAATCTCCGAGATAGTAAGGGTTGCTGACTTTTAGTCAGTAATCATTCGCAAGAAAGAAAGTTTCCAATATTAGGCGCCATGTCTTATCACAATATTTTTTTCTGAATTCTGGTTCCCATTCTTTTTTTAATAGAGTAGCGACAACTATTATTTCGGGGAACTTAACCCTCACGGGCTTCTATCCCCTGTGAAATGGCTTAAAAATGATTGGTGAACTGAACCTTGGTTTTTCACTTGCCCAGAAGTTGATGAATTATTATGGAAGTTATTTTTTAAAAATTGCAATAGTTTGATGAAAAAAGAGTATTATAGGGAATTTAAAAAGTTTAAAAAGTTATTGCAGAAAGTAAAGTTATCACAAAGTAAAAATATAATGGATGATCAAATTTAATTGCAGAATGGAGAATTAATTGTAATATTGCAGCAGAAGTCTATTGCTTGCTCGGTCTGGTCGCAGTAAGAGCGTGGGTTGTGATTGGTCGGTGGCGCGGTGAGCTGTTTGAGTATATAAGTGTGTGTGGGTAGGGGTGGATGCTAATGATGCTAGTTTTGGTTTTTAAGATCGCGGGAGTTGGGTGATTTAGTATTGGATTTTAGAAAGTTTAAATTATTGTATAATTTTAAATTATAGGATTAAGATTTCTCTGGGTCTATGAAGTTGAGGGTTATTTCTTATTGGGGTGTATTTTTCTATTTCTTGTATGGTTTTATTATTTGAAGTATCGATTTTTTGGAAGAAGTTTGCAGAAAGTTTTTTGATAAAATTTTTTAGTGTGGGGAGTTTAAGTGAAAATCTAATATCTGTATTTCTCATGTACCATTGGGCTTTAGCTATTGTTCTAATTGTGGAGTTTTGCGATTTTTCTAATAAGTCAAAAGTAGTGTTAGCACAGTGTAACCAGACCGGGCTAGCATAGGTCAGAATAGGTCTTAGAATCAGGGTGTAGATAAGCATTTTATTACGTCTGCTTAAAGCAGATTTACGCGAGATAAGGGGAAAAATTTTATTAACTGCAGATCTGTACTGCTTTTTAATTCGTATTACATGTTGTTTGAAAGTGAGTTTTTAATAGAATGACTTACAAACTTTCAAATGCATGTTCTGATTTTATGAGTATTATGAATTTTTTTAATACTCTCACAAATGTCTCTTTTTAAGTAAATTTTAAAGTTAAAAATAACTAACAGTTTTAACTAATATTTCAATAATTTTCTCTAATAAACTTTGCCACCATATAAAAACGTTGTTTTTAAAAACGTTGGTTTTTATATCGAATTATCTTCAAATGAGATCGTAAATAAAAGCCTGATAGGGTTAAAAACCCCAAGAATCCCTTTTCTGCTACAGACGGAGACCAGACATGTTCTATGGGGATCATTAATGGAAATATGATCGAGGGGACAGGTTCTGTTGGTCCGAAAACCTGAAGCGCCTGAGGGGTAGAAATCTGACTTCGTTCTTGTGTCTTCTGCCTTTGAGTCCGGTCAGATGTCATGAACAACTCCTGAGTTTTCATCCCTCGCGCCACAACTATGCCACTCCACTGTTAAGTGTAACAGCTCCCTGACTCGACGGATCTTTAATAGAATCAGAACTCAAACCCAGGACTCCCATTGAAACAGCACCGGCCACAAGATAGATGCATTGATCCTTAGGTTACCGCGGCCGCAAATTTCTAAACATGATTATTATTCTTTTTTACTATAAACGGATCATTTTCTTTTTTTTACTAATATATATGCAATTTTATATCGTATTAATTGTTTGTTTGTGTGTGTATGTGCACGTAAATAATAAAAAAAGTAATATAAAAAAATTTTAAGTCAATTCCTACTTAGGTCAACAAAGACAAATTTTATTTCAGTTACTTGTTATTAAATAATTACAATTAATATAAATATGTATATAACACATCAGTCAATAACTCCCGAGACTAACCCAGAGATGGCGCTCGTAGTAAACCATCTTTTTGTGCTTCGTTCAGTTACGTATTGCTGATGTATCCATGTTTCGTCCATGGTCACGTAACGACATGAAATCTTTTTGTTGCGAGTAAATAGCGATATTTCTGAATCATCGACTCGTTGCTGTTTTGTTCCGTAACAATCGCGGCGCATCTGGAAACCTTTTCATGCTCAATTTTATGAGTAAATACGCTCCATGTGATATCTGTGTCATCTCAGCAATCTCTGGAGCTTCACTTTACGATCTTTCATTATAATTTTGTCCTTCACTCACATTTTCAGTGGCTTCCCACAAGTCTACCCGAGCGTTCCGCGTCATTTGTGTCGGTACGACCACGTTTAAACTCGGCAAACCACCGACAAATCGTTGCTTTTCGCGGATGCGGGTAACATTTTCAATCCATTGTTTCGCTTGCGGTGTTTTACCATTAAAACAATGTTTTTATCAGAACACGAAACTCCGGTTTTATTTTCGTAAACTACAAACGAGCCTCAACCCCTCGATAACTCAGCTGTTTCTGGTCCGATCGACTTAAAATTTGACACGTTTCAAGCAAAGGTTCGTACTCTAAGAAGACCTGGTTAC
>BMAW01063029.1:0-11606 GCA_019974015.1 Nephila pilipes
CTTTTTATCGAGATTCTATTATCTGAACTCTTAAACACAAACCGAACACCTTGTTCAAAGTGTAAATGAAGAAGGACAAACAGGTTTAAAATAGGCTTCCATTGTCAGGTGGAAAATGTTTGTCGTAATGTACACTTCGAATATTATGCAAACTCAGTTTTCCCTTGACACACTTCTTGTTAATACAGAGAGAATTCAAATTAGTCGAATTTTGAGGTAATTCAGTGACGGGTCAAGAGAAGGCAGAGTGAGGGGCATTTTTTGTTTCTTCGTTCAGTTTCGAGAAATTTCGAAAAAATGAAATAGGTGTATGAGAAAATTTAATGTGTTTTTATTTCATAACCCCAACTATTTGCGGAGGTACATGATTATTGAAATTAAATAAATAATTTTAAGAAACTACACCAAACTTCCCCCCCCCCCTCCCCAAGATGTACTAAAAGACATAAAAATAATTTTTTCAGTGTAAAATAATATATATATATATATAACTTGTAAAAACTTGAACACTTGACTAGTGAGTGAGTGTGGGAAGGTAGAGGTTTACGGCGCAAGAAGCTGCTCCAAACTATGCGTAGCAGTGTTCTAGAAGAGGAAAGATGGAAGAACAAGGGAAAATAATTTGAGATAAAACCCAGCGTTTTTAAAAACGTTTCGGCTGAACGTTAAGTCCGCGATGCGGACCAGGGTAGTCACATTTGGCAAAATACCGCCAAACAATTCCTGTCGTACCGTTATAAAATGGTTGAAAACAAAGAGGGCCGAAAATAGAGAAGATGCAATAGGGTATCCGGGGGCGCGTCACCCATGTTTGCCAAAGACAAGAAACCCCATGGATAAGAAAAAGGTCAATGGGTTTCTTTAGTGTTCTAATGTCCATGCTTACCAAAAGGAGGCACTTTACTAAGATGCCTAGATAATCACTGATAAATTAAGAACCATGCTACTTACTTATATTTTAGATCAAAAGAAATATTTACGCCTCAAGTTTTTTTTAATAATGAATTATTTTACACTAAAAATATTACTTACTGGTATTTATTTTAATTATTTTTAAACTGGAAATCTTAAAACTAAAAATATCAATTACATGAGCTAATTGTGGCCGCGGTAGCCTAGGGATCATGGCTTCGGATTCGTGGCCGGCGGTTTTCGTTCAGTCGCGGGTTCGATCCTTGGCAGCTAAAGACCCACCGTGTAGCCGGGACTGATGCACGTTAATCTTGTCATGGCTCAAAGTCAACCCATTGGTATGTTGTGGAAGTTAGGAGAGGGGGTGCCAGCTCAGGTGTCGTTCTCGTCACTTGACTGAGGTTTAAAATTACGAGGTTCGTCGCCAATAGCCTTTATGTTCCTTCTAGTGCGACGTTAAGAAAACCAAACTAAAACGTGAGCTAATTGCGTGTGCAAAATTTCACCTGAGTTGGACGTTGTTAAGTATTAGGGCCGGCCCCCTAGCTCTCTATATCCGTCATTGCTTAAGCATTCTATAGGATTGTAGTGTCGTCAATGTTATATACGTATGCAAAATCTCACTTGGGATGATAAGATGCTAGTTAAAATTCAAGTAGAAATTTTGAATTGGATAAAACATTCTTTGACATATGAATATAGAGCAAGTTAAAAAAAAAAAGCTTGCAATTACGGTTAATTAATCAGACCATTAGTACTGAAATTTAAGTGCGAGGCTCGGGCTTTCTGTCACTGCTTGAGTATTGTCATCGGTTTGGTTTGGTTTTTATTAACGTCGCACTAGATGCAACATGAGGGCCATTGGCGAAGGACCTCGTAATTTTGAGCTTCGGTTAAATGACGAATTGTCCTCGGAGTTATACGTGTATGAAAAATTTAAGCTCGATCGGATAATAAATAGGAAGTGGGTCGAAATTCGAGTACAAATTTTTAACCAGAAATACATACCTGTAAACATAGAAAAAAAAAAGCCTGTAAAAAATGAATTTTTTGTTCGTTTAAATAAGTATCATAATATTATTACAAAAATTCTTCTGGGTGTGTGGGAGTGAAATCAAGCCCAACTCGGAGGATAACGACAAGTGACTCTTTATTCGAAAATCTCTTAGACAACACAAAGGTATAGCAATACATACAAATACGCAGCACTTGCACAATTTAGTGAAACAGACACATGAACAAAACACCCTTTTAAGGACAGTCACAGATGTAATAGTAACGTTCAGTTTACCAGCTTACTAGTTCTCACTAGGACTACCTCCGCAGAAATACTCTGCACTTCCAGAACCGACTTCGACAACTCCCGGTAGATAAGCGCTGCTTATCCGCAAGTTCACCGGGCACGCTTCTCTCGAAGTGCCGACAGCTTCCAGTCGATTTTCCAATCGATCTCTGTAACAGTGACTTCAAAGACAGACTGATTTCCTGTATCTCAGACCTCTTCCAGCCACCCGTGATGTCACAAGGAAAATTCCCGAAAGTCCGTAACTTTCTTTCCAGTCAATATTTCGCTTAGAATCCAGAACATTCGGGATCTTTCCATTTGTTGCCAAAATGGTTGCCAAATCCGTCGCCAAGGCTTAGGAGTCATTACTTAAACTTCCCTTGCTGACTGATGACGTGTCCGGAAATGTTTCTTTTCATTCATAAGATCGCTGCAGGGAAGCTCCATCTCCTGTTCGTAACAATATTGAAAGGTTCATATATTTTCAAAACATAAAGGTAATTTGCTTCACAAATAAACGTTGACGAAAGCTGCTGAAATTTCTCCTTGCGTGTTATAATAATCGTACCACTACCTATAAATAGACTCGGTACTTATGTAAAATCCGGTCAAGCATTTTCACCAAATCAGAAATATGTCACCAATCAATGCGATATTCTACTAATAATGGAATGTGTTGCCAAACGACCGATATTTCATCAATAATGGAAAGCGGGAAATCAAACAATGTTTCATATTTTGCTATTTGCCATAATGGCATGATGTAGCTTATTTCACTATTTGCCATATGTTTTTATGTTACCATGTTTAACCTTTACATAAACAAAAGAGTTCTACATACTATTTTTATTTAATTATTTCTCATTCAATCACCGCTATAAATTTGTGGAACCGAAGACTGGTGTGCAAGCTCAAAAAAATTAAATGACAGTAGGTACCGGCCAAATGCAGAAATAAAAAGCATCATGGAATTGATTAGTCCCCCGTAAATTCATATATAAATGAATTTGTGTGCCCTCAAATTCAGAAAGAAGAGAATTCATTCGTTGCTATTTTGAATCGAATTGGGGATTTTTGGTAGCAGAAAAGATTAAGTGTGTGTTAACGAAATTCCAATTTCCAATGGACGGTGAAATTTTTCATAAGTATAACTGCCTCTTTAGACCGAGGAAATAGAGTGGTCAAAACCATTGAGATCGTGGTCGGTAACGTTTCAGTCGAGCTTCGTATTCGATTCTCCCGAAGATTCGTCGTGCAAAGGAAGTGATGTACGTTAAATCAGTTCTCACATTGGCATATGTATGTGAAGAGTGAGATACCAGCTCAGGTGTCGATCACGTCAACTGACTGTGGCTCAAATTTACGAGGCGTAATGAATGAGTGGCAAGTAGGGTTTACGGCGTACTGGTCAAATCTGGCTAAACTCACCACAAACATTTGTTTAACTGAGATCCAGGCAAAAAAAAAGTCAGAGAAAGTTAAAAATCGGTTGACACGAAGGAAGGTCGAAAAGAGAAAAGGATCGCTGGGGTATCCCGGAGGCGCATCCCCAGTAAACTTCATGAGGAAGACAAGATCAGCAAGGAACCTTAGGGTCATGATTCCGTAAAGAAGGCAAATCCCTGAGGGGTTATGAAGCATATTGGTTTTGGTTAGTCATGTCAGGTATCTAAATAGGTAGCCTAATGAAGATAAAAGATTTATTGCTACAAACAACGTGCCTTTTAAGCAAAGTATTGATTATCCCAAAGATTCATCGATAAAGGAGATGATGAATGTTAAATCTGTCAGGGAATCAGCCTTCACATTAACATTTCTTTTATGTTTTTTGACGAAGGATTCATCATATTAAACATGGGTAAGAGGATCTGATCCACATTTTTTAATACATATCAGAATCAGGTCAGAATAGCAAAAAATATACAAATAAAGGTTCTCGAACTCGTTATCTTATATAAAAATTATTTTACTCTCCTTGGCTTTATAAAAGTTGAAAATTACTGATCTACAGCAAAGTTATAAATTTTAGGTATAAATGAATAATCTGTACTCATTTCGATTTTTATATGGATTCATTGGAGCTAAACGAGTATTATTTAATAAAATAAACCTAAAATTAAGTTACATAATAAGAATATAATTATTCATGTTAATAAAGCTAAAATTTGTGCCCAAATCGATCATTGTCATACTAAGAATATGAGCTCTTATTACGCATAGTATTAAAAACTGTTTACCCTCTAAAATATAGATTTTGTTTCTACACATTGTTTAATAAACTTGAAATTTTGTTTAATTTCGTTCTTAAAATATGGAAGACATTTTTTTAAAAAAATCGAAGGAATTTTGGTGACAATATCTATCTCATTCGAAAGAGTGTCGAATTTGTAAGAATACTTTTAATAAAGATTACGATTTAGTCGAGTTTTGTGAAGAAGATACAAAAGCCACTGGTAATATTCTAATTCGTAATATAAAATATTTCTTCCTGTTCAGTTTCAACCATACTAATTCATTTTTGCACGTTTAATTAAATAATACTGCAAAAAGAATTACTTAAAAGCAAGTACATACTAAAAGGAAATCCTCAATAACTACACACAGCAATATATTTTATACGATCCCACAATCTTGATTCATCTCATCGTTTCTCATTCCCATTAAAGTCTTCATTGCTTAAAAATGGCCGTGTCGTGAGATGTCAATATCATGAAATGTCCATATCGTGATATCCCAATACCGGAAAATACTCATGTCGTGATATTTAAACCGAAATTTTGCGTTGCGCGCAAACAATAAAAAACATTTAGATATAAACACAAATAAACCTTATATTTTGCGATGTAATGAACGCAATTTGCAAAACTATTTACAAAAAATGTCATTCTTTTATTAAATTTGCTACGGTCGTATGCATGTTTGAAAAAAATAGTTTTTCGAATTCAAAATTTGTACTCGAATTTTAACCGACTACCTATTATCTGATCGAGCTCAAATTTTGCATACATGTGTAAATACGATGACAATACAATACTATGGTATTGTTACAATGATTACTATGGTATGGTATTATGGCAGTGACGGTTTTGGTTGGGGATCCTGGGTCTTGCATTTCACAGCGTCCAATTGATTTGAAATTTTGCATACGTGTACAGCTCACGTAAATGGTTTTTTTTTTATTCATAAATTTCCTGACTAAAATGCATTAAATAAAGTCAAGTAAAAAAAAATTTAACCCGGCATTTCTTTAAAGATAGACTAAACGGTATATAAATAATTTTTTTAATGAAAAATAATATATATAACGTGTGAAACTTCGAGTCGTCAATACTTTTTTGATTTCATATATAAGTAAGCAGCTATGAAACACTTAATTTATAGGTAATTACCTAGGTGTTTAGTTAAGTGCCTAAAGATTTTATAAATTATATGATATTTAGCATGAAAAAAGAATATTTTATACCTTTTAGTCCATCTTTAAATAAAGGTTTGAATATTTTTTTTTTCTCTTTTACTTATATTTATTCTTTCTGCCTTTAATTTCAGAATATTCACAATGGCAATAAAAGCGAAAGTCTACTTTTTAAAGAAATAACACGTTAAAATCTAATAGTGACTTTTTTACAAGAAATAAGTTTTCTTCATAACTGTGTGTGTTTAGAACAATAATACACAGACAATAATGGCTACAAGAGTCAAGTGGTCTGGGCAACAAGCTCGTGTCCGGAGGTGGCCGCGATAGCTTAGCGGTCATGGTCGCGGACTCGCATCTGGCGTTGTTTTTGTCGAGTAGCGAGCTCGAGCCCTGATGCCACTAAAGAGCATCAGCGTAACATACATCAGTCCCGCCGTGTAGAAGGGCTGATGCACGTTAAATATATTGAGATCCCAAGACCTCTCGTTGGCGTGGTGTATAAGTTTGGAGAGAGAGGTACCAAGTTAGGTGTCGTCCCCATCACTTGATCAAGGTTCAAAATTACTTGGTCCGTCAACCAAAACCCCTCTTGTTGCCCCTCATTGCGATGTTAATAAATTATCAATCAAAAATCACTTCTTCTTAACCTACATTCAGGAGTATTGAAAATAGCGCACCAAGAAGAGAGCTTCGGTTTCAAATGAAATTTGACACACATAATGGTTCAGATGAAAGATTCCCTTGATCTCAAAATCAAGACAATTAAACAAATAGAGTGTGTACAATCAGACAAATACAGTGCAATTTCAATAGCGCGTCGAACCACCTCCTGCTGTAATACATGACACAAACACGGTTCTGGCATTGAGTTGATTAGGCGTCAGACATTGTTACGAAGCAGTTGGACCACCGAATCTTGAATAGCTACCCTCAAAACTTATACATAGTGACACAGCGACATCTGGCGCTTCAGCTGGTCCCACAAATGCTTTCTAGCCGAGTTCAGCAGTATCTTCAACCCGGGTCCTTTGGAACTTCGACAGAGGTTCCGCAAAAGATCACTATTTGCTTAATCCAAGCCCCAAGATTTTAGTGAAATTTTAATTGTTATAGAAGATTGAATTCTCACAAGCAGTTTGCTTGTAAAAATAAATACAAATAAATATTTTACGAATAAAATACAATCTTAATAATAAATTCATAAGAGTCACGAGCTTCAAATTCATTAATCGAGACGCTTTAGGTCTCTTATTATTCTCCATTCTTTGGATCAGGTGAAAAATTGCCTTCTTATTAGACCACTTATTTCACTATTTTCAACTATAAAGTAAAATTGCCGCAACACATTTAAAATTGATAATTTGGGCAGATTGCATTTTCAAAGATAATATTTAATGTTTTTCTAATTTTCATAATAGATAATCCCGATAAAAATAGTTTGGTCCAACATTTATCAGGGCTGTAAAAACATTTCTTGAATATTTCCCTGTTCAAAAAGAAAAATTATCTTAGATCCAAAATCCTTCTCAAGACTGTGACACCTATGAATTCACAATAAAAGAAAGAGAGCGACAAATTCATACATCGACTTTCAATTGAAATTACATTTTAGGCAAGTTGATATTATGTATTTTTGGATTGACTTTAGAAAAGGATATCCTGAAATTACCAAAAGAGCTGTGAGAACATCTAATGTCATTTGTTTCAACTTATGTATGTGAAAACTCTTTCCCTTTGTATGCTGAGACAAAAATAAAATACAGAAACAGATCGGATGCTGAAGATGACATTAGGTTGCAGGTTTCAACAATTATTCTAGACGTAAAAATACTTCGCAAAAAAAAAATCATAGCCAAGTCATTAATTTTTTTTTCTTTTTATTAATTTGTTATAATTTAAAAGAGTGTTACTTTTGTTTATTATTCATTGAATATATTTTAGAAAGAAAAAACACCCATTAGCTACCATACCATTCATTATCTTACTAAGACGTTCCCAAATAATGAGATAAAATAGAGATACAATTTTAATTTTGTTAATTTGAGTAAGATAAAGCTTTGATTTCCTATTATTCTCTTTGATCGAGAGATTCCTTTAAGAAAACAGTAAGCTCAAAGGGTTATCTAAAGTTTAAAAGGTTGAATAACCCTACTAGAGTGGGTATTCATTACATTCATTCACATATTCATTACATGTATTAGGGTACAAATGCGGGGAGCAAGGCGGCCATGGAAGAGTCTGATCATGACGTGGAAAATCTTGAGCTACTCGAGCAGTACGCAGACCCTGGAAAACTGGTTGTTGAAAAATTGCCCCTGGAAGACTATATAGGAAAGGTCCCACTTTGGGTCGAAAAATGCAATAATCATGCTGGCCCACGTACCATAATCGGCTATCATAAGAATCTACGCCAAAAAAGAATATATATATATGCTTTGTTGCTCTATATCCCATTAAACCAATCTCTTTCAAAGAAGACGAAAATGGTCTCATCGACCGGAAAAGTTATGGCAACTATTTTTTTGGGGGAGGGGGGGAGGCGAAGGGTATCATACTTATAGACTTCTCAGAAAATGAAAATGGACCAATGAACAATATTACGAGGGTTTTTCCATTCCTAACAGGGGACTGTTTGAACAATTTTCATAATTCAATCTATTGTTATCCTATGGGATACAATTTAGAAGGCTTTCAGGACTATATATAGTGAAAAAAGCATATTATCTCCTGGTATTTTTTTGAGTTATTCCATGCAAGAGCTAACGAGGACTTGAAGAGTCTTTAAAAACATAGAAAAACTAATAAGAGTACCGGTTGTGTTCTTTCTGCAAAACCGGAAGGACATTCAGCATACTAAGCACATGTTATTAGCAAATCATTAATAAAGTCTAAATCATTTGATGTTTTTATGAGCCCATTACGACTGAGATCTTGATGATGTTACGTTTCATTATGAGAAGAAAAAAAAATGTATAACCAATTGAAATTGGTATCCTTATAATTTAGAGTAATTAAGTACATACATATCAGAGACACAAACGCGTGTTTTACCAATTAAGCGACGTGGAGGAAGATAATCATAAAAATTAGTCACAGCAAAGTTTTAAGGAAAATATTTCAACATTTCATTCCCTTTTTTATTTGTTTGTTTTGCGTCACTGTTTTAATGGGACCGAAGTTGATATATAAAAATGTGATTCAAATACTTGTATTTTGTAACGATGCACAAGGTATTTATTTTACTACTAAACAATTCATGAGATACATGATAAAAACATGTTTAATTAACAAACAAGAAACTAACCTAAAAACACAATCCCATTAGCTAAGAAAACTTCCTTGTGATTTCTTTTCGTAATTCATGTAGCATTTAAGATTTACTCCATTTCAAGCCAAATGTTTTTTTAGATTGCAAGACATCGTGGTAGCTGAGTAGTCAAGGTCACGAATCTCACGACCGATGTTCAAGAGTTCAAATCCCGATTCCAAAGAAAGATCCGCAATTATGGGGGTTGTTATGAATTGAATGGAACAGTTCTTCACGTTCATGAGTGGTGTGGCAATTGGGAGAGTGAAGTAGCCCTCTCAGATGTCATCTTCACCGCACATATTTGACCATGACTCAAAATTATGAGATCCGTTGCCAATAGCTCTCATATTGTTATTCATGAATGAGGTTGATTCAGCATTAACAAATTCGAATGATTCAAGTGTTGTAGATGTGATAACAATAGTTATTTGGTTTTGAAATTCATGCATGCTTCGTGTTTATTCATTCTCAGTGAGATATCATGCTCAAAAAATCATGCTAAAAAAAGCACTTAAAAATATCTTGCATTTGAATATGGTATAAAAACAATTTTCTTCATACATCTGTAAATAAGAACGTATTTACAGTAATCTTCTATTTTAATAAATAAATCTGCATTTTCTATAAATTCTAGGCAAGTATAAAATTAACGCCATGCTATCTTATTCAATTGTCCAAAGAGAAGATCAAAGCCTGACAAGGTTAAGAGCAAAGGTTATCCGGAAAATAAGAGTATATAGCCTCTGATGCTGAAATAGAATTTTTTTACGGCAAAGATGGCTACACTGCACTCAAGATCAAAATCCTTGGAGTAGAATGAACTCTCCCTCGTTTGTTTCAGTCAGTTGAGAATTCCTGTTGTTGTACCGGAAATTTTTACTCGGGGTTCTTAACCCTTTCTGGCTTTTATCCCTATCTGGCTGGAAATTTTTTTTATTGGTTAGCTGAATATCGGATTTACTCTTGCCCAGGAGTAAAATTAAATCATTTTGTTGTTGTGACTTGTTGAAAACTCGTATTGAAATGAGTGTCTCCATTCCAAATACCGCCAGCTGCTAGTTGAGAAGCGTAATCCGGTTTCTTTCCGCAAAGGGAAACGTGTCATTCAGAAATTTTATTGAAATAAAAACTGCTTTCGGGGATGGTATTATGAACTGTTTTGATGTGTACAAGTTGTGTCGTGAGTGTAAAGCATGCAGAAAAAAATTCAAAACCGTTGTTTCGGCCAGAAAAATCATGCCCTCGATCTTTTGGGACTATAAACAGATTCTCTTCATTGAATTTTTGCCCCACGAGAAAACAATTGAAGACGAGGAAAGCTAAGAAATTACAGAGGGCGATACAGAACAAAAGAAAGGAAATGTGAACGAAGTGAGTGTGTTTGTTGTGCATGACAATGCGCGTCCCACACAGCCAACGTCATAAAGCAGCTCTTGGACTCATTCTGTTGGAACATCATAAACCTCCTCTCTCGCAGCCCTGATCTGTCACCTTCGTAGTTTCATCTTCTCACCCATTTAAGTAGTTAATGGGTGGAAAAAGCTTTCCTACCACCGATTCCAGAGAGGCTAATAAATGATCAAATAGGCGACGGAAATTTTTTTGACAAAGGTGTAAGAAAGCTCATCTTCCTGTTCACAAAGTGCACTGTGAAGGAAGGCGACTGCGTCAAAAAATAGTGATGGATGTACGCATATGAATGTGTAGAATTTTCAAAAATATATTACTTTTCCGATTTTTAAGTAATTGAATACTGTTACTTTCTGGACAACCTCCATCTCCAGTATTCCAATAACAATACCATATTTACATGCTCTTTAACAAACTCCACTGGGGAAAAAACCAGGGATGTTGTATCTAGGGTGCTAGGGGGTGGGAGTTAGCAATGGCGTTCTCCTCCCAGTTCTTTGCGTGATTGGCGATGAAGTAATTCGTGTATTGATTAGAGTGGGGCGCCAATTCACGACTTGATGTGTATTTTACTACGGTTAGCAGACCGGGGATAAGGAACGCTTCAAATCATAGTCGGCTAGCAAGGTTCTCTTGGATATAATATTCTAACTAATACACTCATTGATAAAGCCAAACAACGAATAGCAGTTAATCAAATTATTAAACTCTCTGTTAGGTTGAAAAAAAATAGTCATTTATTTCATTTATGTCTCGCAATTTTTTTTCTGTGATACATTTAAATGGGTTTAATAATTTAAGGACTCGCAATTATGTGGTTCAGAGTTACCAATACCAAAGCAACACTGAATTTTAAATGTACCGTCATCATTGTTTCCTAAGATTTCAGTATCTCAAGAATTTCTCAAAGGAGCGCGTGATTTCATTGAAATTAAGTTGTCAAAAATTCAAATAGAATTTCACAACACAACACAGTAAAAAATTTACCTTAAATATTATAATAAAGTAATTTACTTACAATATTGCAGAATTTCAACGCCGTAAATGTCTTTACAAATTCTAACTTGATTTTAAAATATTGTAAAGAATTTGGATGCGAAGTGATTCGGTTGACTAAAAGAGAGAGAGAGAGAAGAGGATAGTGTATATATATATATATATGTGTGAAGTCCGGGTATCCACAATGATGATACTTCCGTTCATACTAAGTTATTTATTCTTATTTACAGCGATTAATATGTACAGACACTTGAATATAGTTAATTGAGAAAAGC
>BMAW01063029.1:15833-139085 GCA_019974015.1 Nephila pilipes
GTAAGTAATGTTCATAATACAGATATATGAAGACAGTTCATTTCAGTCAGACGTGTTGTGTAACCGTGCACTTATTTTATGGCAAAACAAGTTACCAGTGATATTCTATGAACTCCAGTCCTCACTCACATAATGGCGTTCTGGCATTACGTCTTCTTTTCTTGTCCGGCATGTGCCTAGACAGTAGTAGCAGCGCTCTGGTGGTGAGACGTTCTAGGCGATAAGTCAAGTTCGATTCCCACATATATATATATATATATAAAGAGAGAGAAGAAGAGAGACGATGCTATTTCATAAAAGGTACTGGATAATGAAGCACAGAGCCAGAGCATGTAGTAACTGCGAAAGATAATGTAATTATTGAGAATGGCGGGATAAATTTTATATGCTATTTTGATGTGGAGGTATGTTTTGTGTACATTATGTCAGGAATGTTTGTAATAGTATGTATTGTGTCAAAAATAAATAAATAAACCTGTTAAACCGATACAAAGTGACTGATTATTGCAAGCTATATAAATACCCCCCCACACACACACACAACGATCACTAAAACAATATATTCAACTTATAAACATCATGTCAGGAAACCAAGTATAATATTCAGGCGCTAAAATTTGTGCGCTTTTGCCTTATAAAGTTGATTTTATTCCGTTCGTCGATTATTCATCTATCTGCGTTTTTCAGATTTTTATCGTGTGGTATATATAGATTTTCCAGCTAATTATCAAAGTATTACTGTATTTTCAAATGTACTGCAAACCAGCAATACGTAACCGAAACTGAAGTACAACAATCTAAACTCTCCACATTTCCAGCTTTTATACATGTAGGCACGAAACCCGTCCGCTTAGTAAAGTACTCTCTTGAAGCTTATTTAGATTTAAAAAATCCCTCAGTTTCTACTACGTCAGAAACTATTTTCAATCCAAAGTCGCTTTCTCATTGGTTAGTGCTTTGCGACGGCCTCGAATCAGAGAGGACAGATGTAAAAAACGTAGGACCTGCAAGGTTTTCATTGCCTACAGTGGCAACTGACTCATGTGAATGACAAACGATGATGTCATAATCCATCGGTGACCTGTTTTATGAGCACGTAGGCCACTGATTGTTGATTTCGGAGAATAGAATTAGGAAATTTTTTTGAAATGAAAAGTATGTTTTTTGTCGCTGTGTGTAGACTCGGCTGTGGAAATAATGGCACTTGCAATATGTTTCTGTTGTCGTGTTGGTAGTTTTACAAAAGCTGGGTTTACCAGTTGAATGTTACATTGATGTCAACAGAGTTTAATGAATTTTCCAAGAATACTATTTCAGTAGAACATATGAAAGGCATTAATAGAGTGTGAAACGAAAATAATTGATAAGAAAAAAAAAAAAAAAAAAGGAAAGAGTTTTGCTCAGTGTGAACACTCTGAAATGAGAACACGAGATAGTATAAACAGCAGACGATAAAAAAATAATGTTTTTTATATAATCAAAACACCAAAAGTTAATTTTTTTTCATTATAATTTTTTCAATATTCGTATTTTAAAATATATTTGATTTTTTTTTAGAATATTTAATACTCTAAATTTTGTCTAATAGTAGAAATATTTAGAGAGTAAAATTGTTTTTTTTTTTTAAAAATCCGATTAAGATATCAATACACTGTGAAATATTCAGTATTCATATTATAAAGAATATTTAATTTTTTTAGAATGCATTTAATGTTCTTAATATGTATTGTCTAACAAAGAGTAAAACTTTTTAGTGCGAAAAATTGCTTGTTTTTAATCTAATAAAAGAAATTAAGATATCACTACACTTCATGAATAAATAAAATATTTAAAACAACAAATGTATTGATTTCGAATGGTAACTTTTTACAATTATTTTTATTTTATGATATTTTCAATCGAGAATTGAGCTGTAATTTGTATCTCAAATTCTTAATTAATCTGTTTTTATACATATTGCCACTCGAGTGTTTTGAAACATGGTTTTTATTCAATGCTTGATTTACTTGCTCAAAGCCGTTGTTTGTGAATAAGAAAAGTTGAGAGTTGCTGTACTCTTTTCACAAAACAAGAATAAATCTAGCCAGCAAATAAAATAATTTGATTCTAATATCTTCTGCACTCAAAAAATTTTATAACCTTGTTAAAATCAATTACTTTAACCACGAGTTTTTCATATTCTTAGTTTACCTAAGTATTATATGTATTGCTTGATTCAAGCTGGACCACAAAAACTGCTTCATATATTTGATTGAAATCGATACATCTATATTTGCTGGTCAGTGCAATTAAATTTATTGCCACCGATTATTCTCAAACTTGTAGAGTGAGAACTATCTCTTACCATCTTTCATCAATTAATCAATTCAATACACAATGAGATTTACAAGGAAGGAACATTAATATTTTCATGCTTTTAAAGTTTCCGTAATAAAGACTGGCTAATTTTTGAACCAATTTTCAATAAGTTATTTTAATAAATTTTGTGACTTTTTTTTTCACATTAAAAATAACGTTATAAAAACGTTTTCTGTTACAGTGTTTTTAGAACAGATACTTTCAAACATTTCACATGAAATTACTGTGCTTGTTTCTTAACCGCATTTTCAGTAAACCACATTGTTCTTAACTGTTTATTTTCAAACATTGTTTTCAACGAAATCAAAGAATAACTATTTTTTGAATCCAAACACATAATCCGCAAAATTAATATCACTCAGCAACGAACAACATCCCATTTAGAATTCTGATAAATACTGATAAGATAAGAGGGAGAAAAAATGCGTCAACTTTTTCGAATCAACGCTCTGCTAAACCATCAAAGCCAAACATATCTGATTCAGCATTATACTTTTCGAGAACACTCCTCTATCTTTAAAATCAATGATACCGCAAAAAAGAATGTTACTTCAACGTTATAAATACGTTCAGGGTCGGTCTGAGGTCCCCTATTCATGGGTCAGCAACGGCCTCGGAATTACAAGCACATGAATGCCCCATTATCGATTGTTTTTATATCGATAGAGTGCTGGCCTTAGACCATTTTAAACACTCAACCTTAAAAACCAATGAGTGAAACAAATCTTCTAATTTATGGGTTTTGTTATTACACATGTTTAATTTTTTTTTTTGAAGTTAAGATTAAGAGTTTATATATTATAGTAATAATAAATTAGTTTTTCATTGCGCTGAGCACCTTAATTTGTATTAGAAAGAAAGGCACTTTCTCCTCAACTTATGATCTATGACTTTACGACCACAATAATTAAAAAAAGTAAACAAAAAGAAGAATAACTGCAATGGTAGGGTCAAATGCCCCCGAAACTGTATAATAGACCACATATAATATGATCAATTATATAGTTCCGGTATAATTGTTGTATGTAATGTGATTTTCGTATTACATACAACTTTTTTATAATCCGTTTGAATGAAAATCGTGTTGAAAAATGTCAATGTGATTTACGAACTATGACTAAGAATCGAATTCGTGGTAAATCGCAGAGGCCCTGTCATGCAAAATATCGAAAATACGTTTTCCTTTCAGAAACGAGCCCCTCATTTGGAACTCCTTCATGAGATTTCCCGTTCTACACGTTAAAAATTTATTATAGAAGATCCAAGTTCCAAGAAAACACTTACAAGGCAGATAAGAAATTAAACCTTTCCTTTTATTTAAACAAATTGTATAGTTAACTCTCAGTTGTAGAAATACAAACACAAGTAAATGATAAATAATAATCTACTCAACACATCAGTAGATAATAAATATGAGCGATTTGCAGCAAAAATAATTTACGAAATAGGGATTGCAAATTTACCATTTTTTTTTCCGTTATCGGTAATTCGGTAAAATTTTCAAACACTACCAGCACACCGTTAAATCGTTGGGAAATTTTTTAAACCAAAATAATAAAATAAAAATTCATAATCATAAGCATTTTATTTGATTCTTGTATACTGTGAAGAAATTATTAAAATAAGTTGTTTTCTGAATATAAATAAATTTCAACGTTTTATAACAAATTATATAAGTAATATATAATTATGACTCACAAAGAAAACAGTTATAAAATATGTAGTTAAATGCATGATCTATTAGTCAAGATATTTTCAGAAAAAACCACGTAAGAAACATAACTAATCAACCATGGTCTCTTAATTGTAATTTCATTTTTGTGCAAAATATTCCTATTCGTAGGAAAAACTCTTTCACATTGCAGATTGCTGGTTTGATAATTATAAAAGTATCGTAATCACTATTTGTGAATTCATTTTTTTTATACTTTCCTGTTGAAATTACTCCAATTTTGCTTTTTTTAATGATTTTGTATAACATTTTCTCTTTACTTGTATTTGATTGCCAGAGCCGGATTTCCATGTGCCTCCACCTCAACTATCGCAGCCCAGAGGATAAGTACAAAAAAAATGTATTATAGTTATAGACATATAATACTGAATTACCGGTAAAAACAATATAGGATTACCTGTAGCAAAATATGAAGCTAAAATTTCCAATTTACCAGTTAACCTGTGTTGTGATCCTTATTTGAACTAATGACTAAGCCTAAATCCAGAATAGATGCATTCGAAACAAAATTCGCCTCATTAAAAGTGGAAGTGCAGTTATACCTTGTTATTTTCTGTCGATTGCTTCTCAGAAGAGAGTATTACCGTATATTTTTGAATAAAATTCGATCTGTATCTGCACCGTTAGTGTATTTTCTTTCCCCTTAGAAAATGTATCCAAAATTCAAATTTTGTTTAAACGCCAAAGTGAAAAAAAAAAAAAAAATGTCGCGTTCGAACATGTAGCCAAGTGGATGAAAATTTTTCCAAGGAGTTATAAAGAATGAATGTTTTCCAATCACATCACTAAAAAGTGAAACTCCACATGTCAACGAAGAGAGAGACATAACCCCAGGACCCCTATCTGAAGCTAGCGCATTGTTATTACTAAGTTATTATCTTGTATTATTCGACATGTGCTAGCCTTTTTCTTTTTTTGTGACCTAAAAATTTTATTTTAATAGATGAGGTAAATAGTATTTTATTATTATTCATAGTATACGTTTCAGTACTTTTCTGTTAGCCAGGTACGCATATCACCAACATCAAATTTTCTGTTTTGGCGATGACGGAACAAATCAGGAAAAACACATTCGAAAATCAAACTCCTTTTTTATAAAAAGAGTGATCATTTCATTTCGAATTTTTTTCTTGTTAACTTATGATACATAAACTATAAAGATAAAAACTTGCTGTATATGGCTATTTATCATTTACGCGTCTCTAACGGAGAAGTACTTATGTTTTTCTTACGAATTAGTGGATCAGTATTCAAGCCGACCCCAAATTTAGTTTAGAAAATTTTCCAAAAATATTCTTGGCTTATACACGACTTTAATCGACGTGTAGAAATGAATCCTTCGAATTCATGGCTGTAATTAAAACCGCCCTTTTTTAAAAAAATTAAGACTGTTTATTCATTTTGATGAGATAGATAAGCAATAAATATATATTATTAAAATGGACAATGCAAGTCGATTACAGCAGAAAAGAGAGAATTTTACCTTGCTTTCGAATTTATAGGTAGGGTTTTCTCTAGATCACGTTCTATAAGATGAAGGGATTCTGAAAGATTTTGATGGCTCCGACAGTCTATTAGTTATTATTTCCTACAGATTTACGACTATGGGAAAGTTGATTCAGCAGATTTTACTAGCGCATGATCGTATGAATTAAAAGATAATTTGGAATTGTATCAGCAAATAAGGATGAACTATTTACTAATGGGTTATAGAATGGAAAAAATTGAAAATTAAATTATTTTTATGTGACATCATTACATATATATATATGTGTGTGTGTAGAACTGGGGTGATATTTCATACCGAATCTACACTGGTTTGTCTAAGGGAGTAATTCCATTACCGGATTCTATGATAACTTCGTACCAATTCAGTGATGAGGCTCGAAGTTGTTTTATTCTTTTATTAGAAGAAGAGATGGAGGAAAACTATTATAAAACTATTATGTACAGATTATTTCCTTTGAGAGAAAACAGTTCTTCAGAGAAAGATAGATGGCTATCCAATTGTGTCCTATATCGGCGATGGGCGTTGGAACGCGTGCTGGAGTTGGGAGTTCAGGGAAGAAGATAAGCGGAGAGAGAGCGAGAACGAAATGTCGCTCAGTTTTGTTCAGGAATAGGGGGCGCTGCGTGAGCTATTACATGATACTGATTCGTGGGGTGCCGAGTAACTAGTTTTACAGTACATTTGAAAATACAATTAATACTTTGATAATTAGCTGTAAAATACTACACACACACACACACATATATATACGATCAAAAAAAATTGGAAAAAAAACGCAGGTTCATTAGATGAATAATCGAGGGAGCGAAATAAAATCAGTTTTTATAAAGCAAAAAAAGCGCACAAATTTTATACCTGAATATTAGTACATGGTTTCCTGACACAGATGATGTTTATGGTTGAATATATTGTTTTAGTGAGTCGTTGCGTGTGTGTGTGGGGGGGGGGGGGTTTTTTAGAAAGTAGAAAAAAAAGGCGTATTTTATAGGGTTAACCGGTTTATTCATTTTTTTTTTTTGACACAATACATAATTTTACGAACATTCCAGACATAATGTACACGAAAAATTTTTAAAATCAGGTTAGAATTTGTAAAGACATTTACGGCGTTGAAATTCTGCAATATTATAAGTAAATCACTTTATTATAATATTTAAGGTAAATTTTTTACTGTGTTGTATTGTGAAATTCTATTTGAATTTTTGACAACTTAATTGCAATGAAATCGCGCGCTCCTTTGAGAAATTCTTGAGATACTGAAATTTCAGGAAACAGTGTGACGGTACATTTAAAATTCGGTGTTGCTTTGGTATTGGTAATTCTGAATCACAGAATTGCGTGTCCTTAAATTATTAAACCCATTTAAATGAAACATAGGAAAAAATTGCGAGACATAAATGAAATAAATGACTATTTTTTCCCCAACCAAACATAGAGTTTAATAATTTGATTAGTTGCTATTCGTTGTTTGGCTTTATCAGCGAGATGTATAAGTTAGAATATTATATCCAAGAGAACCTTGCTAGGCGACTATGATTTGAAGCGTTCCTTATCCTCAGTCTGCTAACCATAGTAAAATACACATCAGATCGTGAATTGGCGCCCCACTCTTATCAATACACGAATTACTTCATCGCCAATCACGCAAAGAACTGGGAGGAGAACGCCATTGCTAACACCCCCTAGCACCCTAGATACAACGTCCCTGGTTTTTTCCCCAATGGAGTTTGTTAAAGAGCATGTAAATGTGGTATTGTTATTGGAATACGGGAGATGGAGGTTATCCAGAAAGTAAGAGTATTCAATTTCTTAAAAATCGGAAAAGAAATATATTTTTGAAAATTCTACACATTCATATGCGTATATCCGTCACTATTTTTTGACGCAGTTGCCTTCCTTAACAGTGCACTTTGTGAACAGGAGGATGAGCTTTCTTACACCTTGGTCAAAAAAAAATGCCGTCTCCTATTTGATCCTTTATTAGCCCCTCTGGGATCGGTGGTAGGAAAGCTTTTTCCACCCATTAACTACTTAAAAAGGTGAGAAGATAAAACTATGAAGGTGGCAGATCAGGGCTGCGAGAGAGGAGGTTTATGATGTTCCAACAGAATGAGTCCAAGAGCTGCTTTATGGCGTTGGCAGCGTGGAACGTGCATTGTCATGCGCAACAAACGCACTCTCTTCGTTCACATTTCCTTCCTTTGTTCTGTACCTCCCTCTGTAATTTCTTAGCTCTCCTCGTCTTCAATTACTTTCTCGTGGGGCGAAAATTCAATGAAGAGAATCTGTTTAGAGTCCCAAAAGATAGAGGGTATGATTTTTCGGGCCGAAATAACGATTTTGAATTTTTTTTCTGCATGCTTTACACTCACGACACAACTTGTACACATCAATACGGTTCATAATACCATCTCCGAAAGCAGTTTTTATTTCAATAAAATTTCTGAATGACACGTTTCCCTTCACGGAAAGAAACCGGATTACACTTCTCAACGCGCAATTTGTCGGGATTTGGAATCGAAAGATTCATTTCTATACGAGTTTTCAACAAGTCACAACAACAAAATGATTTAATTTTACTCCTAGGCAAGAGTAAATCCGATGTTCAGTTAACCAATAAAAAAAATTTCCAGCCAGATAGGGATAAAAGCCCGAAAGGGTTAAGAACCCCGAGTAAAAATTTCCGCTACAACAGGAGTTTTCAACTGACTGAAACAAACGAGGGAGAGTTCATTCTACTCCAAGGATTTTGATCTCGAGTGCAGTGTAGCCAACTTTGCTGGAAAAAAAATTCTATTTCAACATCAGAGGCTATATACTCTTATTTTCCGGATATCCCTTACACTTAACGCTGTCGGGCTTTGATATCCTCTTTTGACTATTGTATGAGATAGAATGGCGTTAATTTTATATTTGCCTATAATTTATAGAAAATGCAGATTTACTTATTAAAATAGAAGATTACTGTAAATACTTCATTTACAGATGTATGAATAAAATTGTTTTTATACCATATTCAAATGCAAGATATTTTTTAATGCTTTTTTTAGCTTGATTTTTTGAGCATGATACCTCACTGGCTGCAGAGCATGAATAAGCACGAAGCTTGCATGAATTTCAAAACCAAATAACTATTGCTATCACATCTACAACACTTGAATCATTCGAATTTGTGAATGCTGAAACAACGTCATTCGTGAACAATATGAGAGCTATTGGCAACGTATCTCATAATTTTGAGTCATGGTCAAGCTACTTCACTCTCCCAATTGCCACACCACTCATGAACGTGAAGAACTATTCCATTCAATTCATTACAGCCCCCATGATTGTGGATCTTTCATTGGAATCGGGATTTGAACTCTTGAACATCGGTCATGAAATTCGTGACCTTGACT
This sequence comes from Nephila pilipes, assembly GCA_019974015.1. Taxonomy (NCBI): domain Eukaryota; kingdom Metazoa; phylum Arthropoda; class Arachnida; order Araneae; family Nephilidae; genus Nephila; species Nephila pilipes. The sequence continues at coordinate 24,832 of BMAW01063029.1, forward strand.
ACTCCGCTACCACGATGTCTTGCAATCTAAAAGAACATTTGGCTTGAAATGGAGTACATCTTAAATGCTACATGAATTACGAAAAGAAATCACAAGGAAGTTTTCTTAACTTATGGGATTGCGTTTTTAGGTTAGTTTCTTGTTTGTTAAGAATTAAACACGTTTTTACTATATATCTCATGAATTGTTTAGTAGTCAAATAAGTACCCTGTACATCGTTACAAAATGCAAGTATTTTATCACATTTTTATATATCAACTTCTGTCTCATTAAAACAGTGACGCAAACAAACAAACAAAAAAAAAAAAAAGGAATGAAATGTTGAAATATTTTCCTGAAAACTTTGCTGTGACTAATTTTTATGATTATCTTCCTCCACTACTCTTAATTGGTAAAACACGCGTTTGTGTCTCTGATATGTATGTACTTAATTACTCTAAATTATAAGGATACCAATTTCAAATGGTTATACATTTTTTTTTTCTTCTCATAATGAAACGTAACATCATCAAGATCTAAGTCATAATGGGCTCATAAAAACATCAAATGATTTAGACTTTATTAATGATTTGCAAATAACATGTGCTTAATATGCTGAATGTCCTTCCGGTTTTGCAGAAAGAACACAACCGGTACTCTTATTAGTTTTTCTATGTTTTTAAAGACTCTTCAAGTCCTCGTTAGCTATTGCATTGAATAACTTAAAAATACCAGGAGATAATATGCCCTTTTCACTATACATAGTCCTGAAAACCTTCTAAATTGTATCCCATAGGATAATAGTAGATTGAATTGTGAAAGTTGTTCAAACAGTATCCTGTTAGGAACGGAATAACCCTCGTAATATTGTTCATTGGTCCATTTTCATTTTCCTGAGAAGTCTATAAGTATGATACCTTTCGCCGCCCCCCCCCCCCCCTCAAAAAAAAAATCGTTGCCATAACTTTTCCGGTCGATGAGACCCTTTTCGTCTTCTTTGAAAGAGATTGATAGTTTGGTTTTATGGGATATACAGCAACAAAGAATATATATATTCTTTCTTGGCGTAGATTCTTATGATAGCCGATTGCGGTACGTGGACCAGCATGATTATTGCATTTTTCGACCCCACTTGGGACCTTTCCTATATAGTCTTCCAGGGGCAATTTACCAGTTTTCCAGGGTCTGCATACTGCTTGAGTAGCTCAAGATTTTCTACGTCATGTTCAGACTCTTCCATGGCCGCCTTGCTCCCCGCATTTGTACCCTAATACATGTAATGAATGAAATGAATACCCGCACTAGTAGGGTTATTAAACCTTTTAAACTTTGGGTAACCCTTTGAGCTTACTGTTTCTTAAAGGAACCTCTCGATCGAAGAAAATAATAGGAAATCAAAGCTTTATCCTACTCAAATTAACAAAATTATAATTGTATCTCTATTTTATCATAATAGAAACGTCTTAGTAAGATAATGAATGGTATGGTAGCTAATGGGTGTTTTTTTCTTTCTAAAATATATTCAATGAATAATAAACAAAAGCAACACTCTTTTGAATTATAACAAAATAATAAAAAGAAAAAAAAATAATGACTTGGCTATGATTTTTTTTTTGCGAAGTATTTTTACGTCTGGAATAATTGTTGAAACCTGCAACCTAATGCCATTTTCAGTATCCGATCTGTTTCTGTATTTTGTTTTTGTCGCAGCATACGAAGTGAAAGAGTTTTCGCATACATAGGTTGAAACAAATGACATTAGATGTTTTCAAAGCTCTTTTGTTCATTTCAGGATATTTTTTCTCATGTAAATCCAAAAATACATAGTATCAACTTGACTAAAATGTAGTTTCAATTGAGAGTCGATGTACAAATTTGTTGTTCTCTTTCTTTTATTGGGAAATCTCAGTAAAAGAAAGAGATTGGGAGTTCGGAGGCGTCACAATCTTGAGAAGGATTTTGGGTCCAAGATAATTTTTTTTCTTGAACAAGGAAATATTCAAGAAATGTTTTTTCAGCCCTCATAAATGCTGAGCGAAACTATTTTTTTACATTTTTTTTTCGGGATTATATAATATGGAAATTAGAAAAACATTCAATATTATCTTTGAAAATACAATCTGCCCAAAATATCAATTTTAAAAGTGTTGCGGCAATTTTACTTTATAATTGAAAATAGTGAAATAAGTGGTCTAATAAGAAGACGATTTTTCATCTGAGTCAAAGAATGGAGTCTAATATGCGTTTCGATTAATGTATTTGAAGCTCGTGACTTTTATAAAATTTAAGATTGTATTTTATCGATAAAATATTTATTTGCATTTATTTTTACAAGAAAACTGCCTTTAAGAATTCGATCTTTTATAAAAATTAAAATTTCATTAAAATTTTGGGGCGTGGATTAAACAAATAGCGATCTCTTGAAGAACCCCTGTCGAAGCTCCAGTGAACCCAGTTTGAAGACCTCTGTTATACAGCATTTGTGGGACCAGCTGAAGCGCTAACCGCCGCTGTGTCTCTCTGAATATGTTTTGGAGGTGGCTATTCAAGATTTGGAGGTCCAGCTGCTTCGGAACAATATCTGACACCTAATCAACTCAATGCCGGACTGTGTCGGCATGTATTGCAGAAGAAGGTCCGATGCGCTTTGGAAATTGCACTACATTTGTCTAATTGTACACACTCTATTTGTTTATTTGTCTTGCTTTTGGGATCAAGTGAATCTCTCATGTGTACGATTATGTGTAAATTTCTTTTGAAACCAAAGCTCCCTTCCTGGTGCGCTATTTTCAATACTCCTGAGTGTAGGTTAAGAAAAAGTAATTTTTGATTGATAATTTATTAACGTCGTATGACGTCATGGCTCGTTTGTTTATTTTTTGATAGATAATTTATTAACGTCGTATGACGTCATGGCTCGTATGTTTATTTTTTGATACTTAATTCTTGGAATGTGTATATTCTTGACGTATATATTGATTGACGTCACTTCCCCTGCAAAAGCGGAAATTGATTCGCTGCCCGCCCAGAGCATTTTGCAGACGAGACGTTGTCCTTGGCGAGAGCAGAGGTCTGTCAGATGAATTCTGGTGTAATTGTATGAGTGTGATATGAAGTTGTTAATAAATGATTTTGGAATTAAAATGGATGCCTCGAAATATATTTACCACTACACCACAGTCGCAATGAGAAGCAACACGAGGGTTTTTGGTGAAGGACCAAGTAATTTTGAACCTTGGTCAAGTGATGGGGACGACACCTAACTTGGCACCTCTCTCTCCAAACTTACACACCACACCAACGAGAGGTCTTGGGATCTCAATATATTTGACGTGCATCAGCCCCTCCACACGGCGGCACTGATGTACGTTACGCTGATGCTCTTTAGTGGCATCAGGGCTCGAGCCCACTACTCGACGAAGACAACTCCAGATGCGAGTCCGCGACCATGACCGCTAAGCTATCGCGACACGAGCTTGCTGCCCAGCCCATTTGACTCTTGTAGCCCTTATTGTCTGTGTTTTGTTCTAAACACACACAGTTATGAAGAAAAATTATTTCTTGAAAAAAAAAGAGTCACTATTAGATTTTAACGTGTGTAACCAATGTATTTCCTCTCCCCTCAATCCTGCAACGCCCTCTGCAATAACTGCGTCACGCATTCAGTTCAGCATATGAACTCAAGGTGTTCGGAGCACTAAAACAATTATGCGCATTAACGGGGAAATCCCTCGGCGCATACTCGGTTCAATATCTCTTTGTTTCTACTATGTATGTAAACTATAAATGTGTTGTCCTTGTAATAAAATAATTGTTTAGTGATCTGGGCCCTTTTCTTCATATGCTAAACTGAATGCGTGACGCAGTTATTGCAGAGGGCGTTGCAGGACTGAGGGGAGAGGAAATACATTGGTTACATCTTTTCCCCAGCAATTGAATGTGAAGATCCTGTGTCTGCACATACAAGTCCTTTTTTCCCACAGAAAGTTACGTCGATTAGGGTCAATCGAGGGCTTCTAGTCTGAGTTGTGTAAGCATTGATGTGATTGGTTGTTAAGTTTGTTGGTTGTGAGGAGTTGGGGTTACAGGTAGGGCACCTATACTTTATCACCCCTTGTTTCCCACAGCCATAACATTTGAGAGAGGATCTCTCAATAGGGACTTCATGTGAATATTCCCTGGGTCGCCATTATAACTACTTTTCGTAGTTACAGAAGAAAAGGGCCCAGATCACTAAACAATTACTTTATTACAAGGACAACACATTTATAGTAGAAAACAAAGAGATATTCAGCCGAGTATGCGCCGAGGGATTTCCCCGTTAATGCGCATAATTTTTTTAGTGCTCCGAACACCTTGAGTTCATATGCTGAACTGAATGCGTGACGCAGTTATTGTAGAGGGCGTTGCAGGATTGAGGGGAGAGGAAATACATTGGTTACACGTGTTATTTCTTTGAAAATCAGACTTTCGCTTTTATTGACAATATGAATATTCTGAAATTAAAAGCAGAGAGAATAAATATAAGTAAAAGAAAAAAAATTATTCGAGCTCTTAAGATGGACTAAAAGGTATAAAATATTTTTTTCCATGCTAAATATCATATAATTTATAAAAGTTTTAGGCATTTAACTAAATACCTAGGTAATTACCTGTAAATTAAGTATTTCATTGCTGCTTACTTATATATGGGATCAAAAAAGTATTAAGGCCTCAAAGTCTTATACGTTATATATATTATTTTTCATTTAAAAAATTATTTATATACCACTTAGTCTATCTTTAAAGAAATGCCTAGTTAATTTTTTTTTTTACTTGACTTTATTTAATTCATTTTAGTCGGGAAATTTATGAATAAAAAAAATACGTAAGCTGTACACGTATGCAAAATTTCAAATCAATTGGACGCTGTGAAATGCAAGACCCAGGATCCCCAACCAAAACCGTCATTATTTGAGCATACCATAGTATTGTATTGCCCTCGTACTTACACATGTATGCAAAATTTGAGCTCCATCAGATAATAGGTAGTCGGTTAAAATTCAAGTACAAATTTTGAATTCGAAAAACTATTTTTTTCAAACATGCATACGACCATAGCAAATTTAATAAAAGAATGACATTTTCTTAAAAATAGTTTTGCGAATTACGTTCATTACATCGCAAAATGTTAGGTTTATTTGTATTTATTTCTAAATATATTTTATTGCTTGCGCGCAACGCAAAATTGAGATTTAAATATCACGACATGAGTATTTTCCGGTATTGGGATATCACGATATGGACATTTCGTGATATTGACATCTCACGACACGGCCATTTTTAAGCAATGAAGACTGTAATGGGAATGAGAAACGATGAGATGAATCAGGAATGCAATCGTATAAAATATATTGCTGTGTGTAGTTATTGAGGATTTCCTTTTAGTATGTACTTGCTTTTAAGTAATTCTTTTTTCAGTATTATTTAATTAAACGTGCAAAAATGAATTAGTAAAGTTGAACTGAACAGGAAGAAATATCTTATATTATGAATCAGTATATTGCCAGTGGCTTTTGTATCTTCTTCACAAAATTCGACTAAATCGTAATCTTTATTAACGGAATTCTTTCGAATGAGATAGATATTGTCCCCAAAATTCCTTCGATTTCTTTTTTAAAAATGTTTTCCATATTTTAAGAACGAAATTAAACAAAATTTTAAGTTTATTAAACGATGTGTAGAAACAAAATCTATATTTTAGAGAGTAAACAGTTTTTAATATTATGCGTAATAAGAGCTCATATTCTTAATATTATGACAATGATCGATTTGGGCACAAATTTTAGCTTTATTAACATGAATCATTATATTCTTATTATGTAACTTAATTTTAGATTTATTTTATTAAATATTACATGTTTAGCTCCAATGAATCCATATAAAAATCGAAATGAGTACAGATTATTCATTTATACCTAAAATTTATAACTTTGCTGTAGATCGGTAATTTTCAACTTTTATAAAGCCAAGGAGAGTAAAATAATTTTTTTAGGTAAGATAATGAGTTCGAGTACCTTTATCTGTATATTTTATGCTATTCTGACCTGATGCTGATAGGTATTAAAAAAATGTGAATCAGATCCTCTTACCCATGTTCAATATGATGAATCCTTCGTCAAAAAACTTAAGAGAGATGTTAATGTGAAGACTGATTCCCTTACAGATTTAACGTTCATCATCTCCTTTACAGACGAATCTTTGGGATAATCAATACTTGGCTTAAAAGGCACGTTGTTTGTACCAGTAAATCTTTTATCTCCATTCGGCTACCTATTTATGCCCGACATGATTAACCATAGCCAATACGCTTCATAACCCGTCAGGGGTTTACCTTCTTTACAGGAATCATGACCCCAAGGTTCCTTGCTGATCTTGTCTTCCTTATGGAGTTTACTGGGGATGAGCCTTCTGGATACCCCAGCGATCCTTTTCTCTTTTAAACCTTCCTTCGTGTCAACCGATTCCTAACTTTCTCTGCCATTTTTTTTTTCTTGTCTGGATCACAGTTAAACAAATGTTTGCGGTGAGTTTAGCCATATTTGTATAGCACGCCATGAACCCTACTTGTCACTCATTCATTACGCCTCGTAAATCAGAGCCCCAGTCAGTTGATGTGGTCGACACCTGAGCTGGTATCTCACTCTTCTCATACATATGCCAATGTGAGAACTGATTTAACGTACATCATCTCCTTTACGTGACGAATCTTCGAGAGAATCGAATACGAGACTCGACTGAAACGTTACCGACCATGATCTCGATGGTATGACCACTCTAATTCCTCGGTCTAAAGAGGCAGTTATACTTATGAAAAATTTCGCCGTCCATTGGAAGTTGGAGTTTCAGCCACACACACTTAATCTTGTCTGCGACCAAAAATCCCCAATTCGATTCAAAATAGCAGCGAATAAATTCTCTTCTTTCTGAATTTGAGGGCATACAAATTCATCCATATATGAATTTACGGGGTGGTAATCAATTCCCCGATGTTTTTTTATTTCTGCATTTGGCCGGTCCCCACTGTCATTTAACTTTTTTGGGCATGCACACCAGTCTTCAGTTCCAAAAATTTATAGCGGTGATTAAATAGGAAATAATTAAATAAAAATAGCATGTAGAACTCTCTTGTTTATGTGAAGGTTAAACACAGTTACATAAAAACATGTGGCAAATAGTGAAATAAGCTTCGTCATGCCATTACGGCAAACAGCAATATATGAAAAATTGTTTGATTTCACACTTTCCATTATTGATGAAATACCGGTCGTTTAACAACACATCCCATTATTAGTAGAATATCGCATTGCTTGGCGACATATTTTTGATTTGGTGAAAATGCTTGACCGGATTTTACATAAGTACCGAGTCTATTTATAGGTAATGGTACGATTATTATAACACGCAAGGAGAAATTTCAGCGGTTTTCGTCAACGTTTATTTATGAAGCGAATTACCTTTATATTTTGAAAACGTATGAACCTCTCAATATCGTTACGAACAAGAGATGGAGCTTCTTTGCAGCCCTCTTATGAAGGAAAAGAAACATTTCCGGACACGTTATCAGTCAGCAAGGGAAGTTTAAGTAATGACTCCTTGGCCTTGGTGACGGATTTGGCAACCATTTTGGAACAAATTGAAAGATCTCGAATGTTCTGGAACCTTAGTGAAATATTGACTGGAAAGAAAGTTACGGACTTTCGGGAATTTTCCTTGTGACATCACGGCTGGCTGGAAGAGGTCTGAGATGCAGGGAATCAGTCTGTCTTTGAAGTCACTGTTACGGAGATCGATTGGGAAATCGACTGGAAGCTATCGGGACTTCGAGATAAGCGTGCTCGGCGAACTTGCGGATAAGCAGCATGTATCTGCCGGGAATTGTCAAAGCCTGTTCTGGAAGTGCAGAATATTTCTGCGGAGGTAGTCCTAGTGAGAACTAGTAAGCTGATAAACTGAACCTTACTGTTACAACTGTGACTGTCCTTAAAAGTGTGTTTTGTTCCTGTGTCTGTGTCACTAAATTGTGCAAGTGCTGTGTACTTGTATGTATTACTATATTTGTGTGTTATCCAAGAGATTTTCGAATAAAGAGTCCTTTGTCGTTATCCTCCGAATTGAACTTGATGTCACTCCCACACACCCAGTAGAATTTTTGTAATAATATTATGATACTTATTTAAACAAACAAAAAATTCATTTTTTACAGGATTTTTTTTTCTATGTTCACAGGTATTTATTTCTGGTTAAAAATTTGTATTCGAATTTCAACCCACTTCCAATTTATTATCCGATCGAGCTGAAATTCTGCATACTCGAATAACTTCGAGGACAATTCGTCATTTAACCGAGGCTCAAAATTACGAAGTCCTTCGCCAATAGCCCTCATTTTGCATCCAGTGCGATGTTAATAAAAACCAAACCGATGACAATACTCAAGCAGTGACAGAAAGCCCGAGCCTGTCAGTACTAATGGTCAGATTAATTAACCGTAATTGCAAGCTTTTATTTAACTTATTCTATATTCATATGTAAAAGAATGTCTTTCCTAATTCAAAATTTCTACTCGAATTTTAACCCACTTCTTATCATCCCAAGTGAGATTTTGTATACATATATAGCATCGACGACAATACAATCCTATAGTATGCTTAAGCAGTGACGGATATAGGAGGGGGTAGGGGGCCGGCCCTATTACATAACAAAATCCAACCCAGATGAAATTTTGCACACGGAATTAGCTCACGTTTTAGTTTTTTTAGTTTAGTTTTTCTTAACGTCGCACAAGAAGCAACACGAGGGCTATTGGGGACGAACTTCGTAATTTTGAACCTCAGTCAAGTGACGAGGACGATACCCAAGCTGGCACCCCCTCTCTTAACTTCCACACCACACCACACCAACGGGATGACTTTGAGCCATGACAAGATTAACGTGCATCAGCCCTGGCTACACGGCGGGTCTTTAGCGGCCAAGGATCGAACCCGCGACTGAACGAAAACCACCGGCCACGAATCCGAAGCCCTGATCCCTAGGCTACCGCTGCCACAATTAGCTCACGTAATTGATATTTTTAGTTTTAAACTTATCCATGGGGTTTCTTGTTTTTGGTAAACATGGGTGACGCGTCTCCGGATACCCTAACGCTTCTTCTCTATTTCCGTTCCTCTTGTTTTCAACCATTTTACAACGGAATGACAGGAATTGTTAGGCGGTATCTTGCCAAATGTGACTACCCTGGTCAGCATCGCGGACTTAACTTTCAGTTAAAAGGTTTTTTGGTAACGTTTTTAAAAACGTTGGGTTTGTTCTTCCATCTTTCCCCTTCTAGAACACAGCTACGCATGGTTTGGCGCAGCCTCTTGCGCCGTAAAGCTCTACCTTCCCACACTCACTCCCTAGTTAAATGCTCAAGTTTTTACAAGTGATATTTATTATTTTATATTCAAAAAATTATTTTTATGTCTTTTAGTACATCTTGGGGGGAAAAAAGCTCGATATAATTTCTTAAAATTATATATTCTATTTCAGTAATCATGTACCTCCGCAAATAGTTGGGGTTATGAAATAAAAACAAATCAAATTTTCTCATACACGTATTTCATTTTCTCGAAATTTCTCGAAACTGAACGAAGAAACAAAAAAATGCCCCTCACTCTGCCTTCTCTTGACCCGTCTCTGAATTACCTCAAAATTCGACTAATTTGAATTCTCTCTGTATTAACAAGAAGTGTGTCAAGGGAAAACCGAGTTTGCATAATATTCGAAGTGTACATTACGACAAACATTTTCCACCTGACAATGGAAGCCTATTTTAAACCTGTTTGTCCTTCTTCATTTACACTTTGAACAAGGCGTTCGGTTTGTGTTTAAGAGTTCAGATAATAGAATCTCGATAAAAAGGAGTAAAATAAATATCGACTTTCGAACCTCAAACTAAAATCTGTTGTTTCGCTTTGTACTGAGTAAAGTTATCTAAGGACACGTCTAAATGAATTCGTTCGAATTTTTGTTTCTTGTTAATTTATTTCGATATATAAATTAAACCAAGTAGTTTCACATGAACTTTATGTGAACTTTCATGAGTAAACTCAGCATTTTCTCACGAGATTTGTTTTAATAGAAAATCATTTGCGAGTGTTTTCAAATCGCGTCTAAAATTAAATCTATTTACCGAAATTATAATGCCCCTTTCGGATAAAAACTGTGACGTAATTCTTTCAATATTTATAACTCTACAGCCCTCTTAAAGTCTAATTAAATAGTCAATAAGTTCAAAACTTCAATTGAAGATACTAAAGAACAGGACAGCACACATTATCTTCTATCAAAGAATATGTTAGGTCGCTCTCTTTCTAGTCCCTCTATCACTTAATCAATCCCAGTTTACATTCTAATAATAAATTCTTATCTTACCAAAGCACTCATTACGATTCAAGCGATTCTAGATTATCACAGATTCAATCCAAACGATTAATTACAATAGTTCAATTCATTTTACAAATATCATCTCGTATTTACAAATAACAGCTTGTCGATATATCTATCATCTATCTCCCCCTCTCTTTTCTTTCAATTATGTTTCATTTATAAATAAGTATCTCAAATTCAATTTACTATACTTCTTTCGTTTATTTAATTTTCTAATCTCGTTTCATTTTTCGTGGGGAAGGAATAGTAATTTTAAGCAATTCGAATTACTAAAAAGTCCCCGAGGTTAGTGATAAGAATAATCGCGAATAGCCCAACATCACAACATTTTTCATATCTCTCATAGAAGATATTTTAGGAAAAGAAATCTTTTCATCCCAAAATGATCAATTCTAAATAACTTATGTTCAATGTAGTATTTTCCTACGTCTAAATTATCAGCTCTCAAAAGTTTTCAAAGTTGGTGAAAGCGTGTGTTACAGAACTTTTTCATGCTGAAATAATCAGTTTTTGTTAATTCTTATGGCTGGAAAAATAATTTCTGAATACTATATATATATATATATAGTATTCAGAAAGCACAATAAAGAAACTTTAAATATTTGAAATTTACGAATTTATTAATATATTATATGAGAGAAAGGCAATTATATCTTGATAATGGTGGACGCAATTTCGTCCACTTGCTTCAGGGGTTAAGTCTGAAGAAGGTGAAACTTTCACTGTTTGGGAAGTTAAAGCAAAAATTATTTAGATCACGTGGTATTAGATTTAGGGAACTTTATGTATTTCATACGGAAACAAACTGTCCAGTTGGGATCATCCCTACGGATTTGAAATATGGGATGATACTGAATCATGCAGATTTATGGCACATGATCAAATAAATTAAAAGATTAAATTAAATTGTATCAGGAAATAAGTATGAGCTTTTTAGCTAAAGATAAATTAACAAATTAAATTAAATTTAAGTGAAATCATTACATACACACATATATATATACGTGTGTATGAGTGCGTGTGTGTATAATGCTCTCTCTATATATAAATGCTTCTTTCTCTATCGACAATATCACTTCTAAATAAACTAATTTGAGTCAAGACCGCAGGCGGTAGCTAAGTGCTTATGATCGAGAGTACGGAGCCGGTATAGTTTCAGTCGAATTCATTGGCTCGAGTTTTGATAGCACTAAAAACCCGTCGTGTGGTGGGGCGATGCGAATCTATGTCTGGATACAAAATTTTCACGCTGCCGTGGATTGATTGATTAGTAACACCGCAATTAGAAGGAACGCGAGTATATTGGCGACGGATCTCGTAATTTTGAGCCAAAATCAAATGACAAAACGGCGCCATTTCAAACATCTCCCCCACAACAATATGAGGACTCGGAGCTCGACAGATATAAAGTGCATCAGCCCCAATCTACGGCGGGTCTTTAGAGATACCAAGACTCGAGTTTACGTCTCGACTGAAATAACGCCAGCCACGAGTTGGAGACCATGATCATTCCCAACCATGGTGTGGAATAAAAGTTGACAGAATTGTGTGCCAGATACATGTAATCCTCGTTACTTAAACGAGGTTCAAAATTAATAGATCCATCGCCAATGGCCCTCGCATTGCTTTATGTGCGATGTCAATAAATAATCAGTCCACTCGTGGGTACTTTGAGCTTCGACACTGTGAGTCTGCAATGAGATCAGGACTCTTAACACGCAGCTTCACTAAAACTCCGCCGACCACGAGTTCGATACCAGGAACATTCGGTAACCGAGATCAAAGTGTCGTTTACTTCTGAAATCAAAATTCATTTAAAAACACAATTATCGATTCAGTTCATTTCCTTTTTTAAATAAGTAGAGTATTGTTTATTAACATCGCACTGAGAAGCAACACGAGGGTTATTGGCGACGGACCTCGTAATTTTGAACCTCGGTCAAGTGACGAGGACTGCACCTGAGCTGGTACCTCCCTCTCCAAGCTTCCACACCACATCTACAGGAGGACTTGAAACCTTGATCAGATTTATAACGTGTATCAGCCGTGTTTTCGGTAGTTCTTTGGTGGTTTCAAGGCTCCAACCCACGAGTAGGCAAAAATAACGCCTGCCACAAGTCTGTGGCCATGACAACTAGATTACACCATTTTTTGAAGAAAGGAAATCAATTATGTTCCAGCTGATTTTCACAGTTATCTTGTTAACTACTACATTTGTGGAATGCGTATGTGTTTGTTTAAAAATTTATTTCATTTTTGCTTATGATTTTTAAATGCATCAGTCCTTCAATGCATTGCATCAGCCCTTCGTTTTTGTTCACTCACGTATGTTGCGGTTTTAAAACTATTGCTCCATTTTAGACTGTTGCTTGAAAAAGAAAAGAAAAGAAAAGAAAAAGAGAGAGAGAGAGCATAGAGGAAACTATTGTAGATGTCCTGCAAATGTAATACTAGGGTTCTTTCAGGAAAATTTTGGTTTTTATAGCTCTAATTAAATTGGATTTAACATATATAATGGACCGGATCAAATGCTAGAGTCTTAGGTTAGTTCAAGAAAAAATGGCTCTCATTTAATTAAAGCACACTGCCATGCACGGTACATCCTTCTTCCGCGTCCACCCTCCGCGATTCAGTCCCATAATTCCATCAACCAACCAGGAATGGGAAATTTATTATGAGTAGTGAAATGAGGGATGGTCCCGTTTATTAAATATTCAGAAAATAACGAGGACATTTTGGAGTTATAAAAACAAATCTGTTTTCTTCTGTGTGAACGATTAGTTCTCGCTTTTTTTGGCTGGAAAATCTCCATTTACATATTAAATATTCCATTTTGGATTTAGTACCCTTCATGTGAAAGATATTTGAAGCTTAATTACTAAAAAAATATGAGTAAGAAAACATTTTTAAATCAAGATTTTTTTAAAAAAAAATGGACCACAGATATAAAAATATTTTTTAATAAAAAACAATATATATTGTAAATTAATATATCATTTATATATTGAGGTGCTTAATTAAGACTCCCTAGATAATTACCGATAAATTAAGCACCACAGATACTTACTTATATATGAGATCAAAAGAAGTATTAAAACCTGAACTTTAATAAATTATATATATTTAAAAATTATTTTTATATCCTTTTGTCCTTTTTTTTATTAAAAGATTGATTTAAAAAATTTTGTTACTTATATTTATTTCTTTTTAATCCGAAAATTGAAGACGAAAAAAGCAATTAAATGAGCTGTACTTGTGAGCAAAATTTCAGTTCAGTTGGATGCTATTAAGCGCAAGACCCGGCCCTCCGAAGTCCGTCACTGCTTCAGCATACGATAGTGTTGTAGCATCGTCGGAGTTATACACGTATGCAAAATTTCAGCTCGATAAGATGATAGCAAGTACGTTAAATTGAAATACCGATTCCAAGGTCCAAGCCCTCAGACACCTCCTATATCAGTAATTGATTGTGTATACCATAGTATTGCAAGGAGAAGCAACATTTGTTATTCTTATTTATTTATTCTGTTAAGTATTTATTTGTACTATTACGCCTTTATTCATTGGCTGATTTTATGGCTATAAGGCAACAAAGGTTATTATTCCCATTATGTGTAAATTACGAGGTCCCCCCTCCAATTGCCCTCGTGTTGCTTCTTAGTGTGACGCTGATAAACAATCACAATCAATCCTTATTATATTTTCTTTTTGTTTACAACACATATTACGTTTATTACATTGAATATTTTTCGGTTCCCTATTTCTGCCTAACACACTGTATGCTAAACACAGCCAATAGGCTCCGTAATTTCGAGCCACGGTCAGTTGAAGAAGTCCGACACTTGAGCTGCACCCCAAATTCCACATCCATGCCACACAAACGTGAAGATTTAAATCCCCAACAGATTTTAAGTTACAGCAGCCTCTCTATACGCTGGGTCCCTTATGGAAACGAGGCTCGAACACCTGACAAGACTAGGGCATTGCTGGCACCACTCGGTAATCGCGCCCACTGCATTTTATGCATTTTTTTTTTGTTTCCACATGTATTAAAATTATTTATATATTTTGTTTCTGTTATACATCGAAGAAGATAAATTATGCATTTTTCACAACATGTACAATAATTATGCGACAATAGACTGGATTTTTGTGTTTCATGTACAATTTCAACAACCCATTTGATTGAAATAAAATACAAATCCGACTCGCAACCGGGAACGGAACTCGGTCATAAGTTGAGGAGGCCCTGTGTATCTGTGAATGGAATCACTTCACTTCAGAAAGAGAAGGGAGCGCAGACGATTCTCTTGGCTCCTTCGATTCGGGGTAAACAGGTCAAAATGGGCGTACAGACCCCGTGACCCCGTTACAACAAAAAAACAGCCCTCATCCGAGTCGAATGAGCTGTTTTTCCTCAGTTTGAAAGGGAAAAAAAAAATTGGATCTCCATGCTTTACAGTCAATCGTAATAATTTCGAACATTTTTTCCTTATTTATTTGATCCTGATGAGCTGAAATGTTAGCAAATGGGAACCACGAGCAAAGAAGGTAATTAGTGAGGACTTAATGCTTCAAATGCGCGTTCTCTTAAAAAAGAACGATTTGTTTGGAAAAAAAAAACCATTTATTTTCGGATTTCATCAATTAAGGATGAGAAACTAGAAAACCCAATTTGTCCTCAAAGTCTGTGTCGTCCTCATCACTTGACCGAGGTTCAGAATTACGAGGTCCGTCGCCAATAGCTCTCGTGTTGCTTCTAGTGCGTCATTAATAAAAGCATTTAATCAATCAAGAGTCTTTAAAGTCCTCCGTGGATTAAGGGATTTACGAGATCCGTCACTCCAGGAGTCTATAGAGTAGTTTTAATGTGACATTAATAAAAGGAATATCGTAGAAGTTTTCATTAATACTGAGAAATAACCGAAATAGTAAAAATTAATCCTGCATATAATTGATCCTCATTTATGTACATAATGTTGTAAATTTCAGTTAATCATGTTGAATTATTTGACTTCAGAAAGTCGTAGATTGAAGTTACTCGCTGTATCGTAAAGTTTTAATAAATATAAGTAAAACAAAATTTAAAATCATTTTATTTAAAGATGGGGACTGATATAAAAATAGTTTTTTAATGTGAAATAATAAATAATTTATGAAATCTCGAGGCGTTTAACTAATATCCCTAGGTAATTACCGATAAATTTAGTAACATAACTTTATATATATATAAGATCAAAAGAAATATTAATGTCTCAAGCTTTCATAAATTATGTATTATTTTACTTCAAAAATATTTTTATACATTTTAGTCCCTTTTTAAATAAAAACTTGATTTTAAAATTTTTCACTAGCATTTATTTGAATCTTTTTAGTGCGGAAATTCATGACAAAAAAATAACACCGGTAAGAAACGAGTTTCTTAAACATGGGTTTTCTTTCATACTTCACACTTTGTGTGACATAATTTTTTTTTACCTTAAATTTTAAGTAACATTCGCCTGTCAGTAACATTCATTTTCATCAACATTCGTCTGTCTTAAAGCTGGAGAGCAATGTTAAGAACACGAGTTGATGCTTCCTTGCAACGCGTCTCTTATAAAGGAAAAGATGGATTTACAAAGATTTCCCCAGTCAACAAAAGAGAGTTTAAGCAATGGGCCCTTCACCTTGTGACGGATTCAGCAACCATTTGCTGACATAGAGAGAAATTTGGAGTAAAATTTAATTCCTTAATCAATTAATTTTCATTAAGTCTAATTAAATTATCGTATTGTCATCAAAACAATCAATCATAGGAAATTTCAACTCAATTGAGGGTTTTAAAATGTGAGAAAAAAGCTTTTAAAGTTTTGTCTCAGACATATTACGTGAGCTGAAGAAAATCCATTAAAAATGCAGTTACGTGAGCTACGGATGCATTCAAAAGTTGGACGTTGTTAAGAGCAACGACTGATCCCACAGCCTTTCCTAAGCCCGTCACAGGTTCAGCATGCCATAGTATTGTATTGCAATTGGAGCGATATTTGTTAATACGTAAGATTTCAGCAGGATTGGATAATAGGAGGTGGGTTGAAATTCGAGTGCAAGTGTTGAATTCTCTCTGGAAAGGCTTATGAATAAATTTATCAAGTGAAAAAAAAAGTTTGTGATTATTGCTGAAAAATAATCAAGATAGAAACCTAATTTTTATTTATTATTCTTAAGACTTCTCTACGTAGTCACCATCCTGAGTTGTACATTTCTCCCAGCGTTTCTTGACCTTTCGAAGGCCATTATTATAAAAGCCAGCAGATTGAGCTCTTTATCTTCTCCATGCTGCGGTTTGCTTCAATCTATGGCTTCCTGAAACAAAACAAAAAATCCATAATAACAATTGTAATTTACAGTATTATCTTTTCTGTCATTTAATATGGAATATATTTTTTAAGTGCACAGTGCAGCCAATTCATACGAAATTTCGAGAAAGACGTTTCACTATTTCTTTTTATCTAATGAGTTTTCGCAAGTTTCAAGGGATGCTCTGCCTAAAATTGCGGCAGTGTTCTTTATAAATCAGGCGGCAGATTTCTATGTGGATGGAAATAAAAACTACTTGTATGAAATTATATGTGACTTAACATTGGTGCTAATTATGTTAAAAAGTAGTTTAAGGTTTTCAAACAAAAATGAAATGGTAGAAAAAAATTGCACTTGTTTTTTAAGTATCAAAACGGAGCTTCAAAAACATGTCACGTATATTTATTTGCTTTTTACGCATATTATACACGTACACACGCATATTAATAATAACATTGATAAATATTTTTGAGAAATTTACGTGGTTATTTTAGCACACAGACCTTTAATTTATAAAATAAATTGAAAGAGGCAATTAATTACAATTTTTTTTTAAAAAAAAAAATGATATTTATTATTTATTCCTTGATGTAATATCTTTATATAACAAACAAACCTAAAGATTTGGAGATAATTTTGTTTCATATCAAATCTTTTTAGTGTTTCCTTCTCAAATAAATAATTTTTTTTTATCTTAATCCATCAATAAAATATAAGGTAATTCCGATCCCATATATAATAATTATAAGTAAGAAATTACTCTTACATAAAAAGTACCCCTTAAAGACTTTAGTTCCTCACTTTTTTTCAGATTTTAAAAAAAATGTTCCAGCATTAATAATTGAGTTCTAATTTCAATATCCTACACAGAACTGTACATTTTAATATATACACTGCTGATTTCTATTAGAATTCGTGAGTTCTTTCTGGTATATAAATTTCGAATTTTACATATTAATTTTTAAATTTGTGTATTTTCAGAATGTTTTTCAATCTTTTAGCGACATTCAGAATTATACGGACAACTTTGTTATAATCTGTCGAATTAATAGCAGTGTTGAAATATTTCTTTACAGCTTGAATGGGTTCGGAATTAATTTTCTTTTTCTTCAGGCGATAACATCTTTTCAGTTTCAGGTGATTTGGCTGCAAGTTTCGAAATACTTTCTCAGATTATATATATATATTAATACCTTGACAAAAACCTGTTGTGATCGAGTCAACTTGTGGCCATATCTAATTTGGATATCATGCTTCATAGGTTAGGAGAACTATTATATAAATTTTATATACTGTCCATCATACACACTTACACACAGACCCATGCAGGCGATTGTATTAATTAAGATGTTCAGCTCTAATACATAAAAAGGTTCGTTGAATTTTAAATAGGATTTATCTAGGTAAATGTAAAATGGTATACAGAATGCGTTTACTTTAAAAGGACATGATGTTGTCTGCTTGAATATAAGGAAGCCTTTGGCGGTCGTTTTCTATAAAGTAACAATAATTACAACCTCATTGAATGGCATCAGCCAAAAGCATTACAGGAGTCTACATTCTAAGACTCTTATTCAAAATATTTGACAGGAAGAAAGCTGTTGCCATACCCTGTAGAGATAAGGCTAGACTCTTAAAAATGTTGTTTCTAGGGCATTTAGATAATGTTACATTGTTCATTGAGATTATATAGCACATATACACACACGCATATATATATATACACTCATGGAGCCTGATTGAATAGTAAAGCCTCAATCTCAATAAATTTTGTAATTGTAATCCTATTTTCAAAATTTTTGCTGTACTAGAATACTACATACGTCTTCTAAGTAAAAAAAAGTTTTCTTTGTTCTCAGATATCGTTTATATGTTCAGAAATGGAAAAGATGATGACTCACAGGGAGATGATATTGAAGCAGTGGCGTGCTATTACACCGACCTCGTGCTTAGCGACTTTCACCTCTTCCCAGAGATGAGAGAGTCTCCAAAAAAACATCACTTTTATTCTGACGACGAGGTGAGAGAGCTGTCATTAAGGCCTGATTGTGACACAAATCACCGTAGTTCTCCGACTAGTCGCACGCTGTTAGATGTGCTTGCGATAAAAAAAATTTACACACAATAACAAACAGGATACATTTGAAGTCAAGAGAGTATCATAATTAAAGATGAAAATAACATGAATGACTACTTCAAAGCTTTTATGTGGAATTAAAATAAACTTGATTTTAATAAGGCATTTTATTTTAACGGCTTACATAATCAAGCCCATTCTGTTCCAAATCAGTGACTGCTGTTGTGTACAAATCAAAAACATACAAACTAATATAAGGAGTTAAAGAAGTTATTTTTTTTATATATTGCTACATATGGATAGAACCTCAAAAGAGCGATCACGGGCACTTTTACACATTTTCAAGGTTGCCAAAAAATTTACAGTAAAACTTGAAAAATGATTAGCGAATACAAAAGCCTCTGGCTAAAAACAGATATGTGTTATTTTCTACACGAAAATTTCAATTACGATTAAGGCTTCTGTCTATCGGCCATTTTGATTTTGTGAATGTAATGTTAATCCAATGGAACTTTTACAACCGTCCTCAAATCTTTACTATTTGATCAATTTGAATGCAATAAAGTGCATCCGAAAGAGCAAACAATAGGAAAAGTTTCAGCAGAAACTACATTTTTCTCCGATTTTCAAAAATATCTTAAAATATTTTTTAAAAACCAAAAAAATCTCACACGCGAATCATTAAAATAGAGATAAAAATGTTTTCAAAACTCTGAGAGAAAATGTAATTCCGCAGAAATCGTCATTATTTTTCGCTCTTTCGGATGCACTTTATTACAAAGAAGTAGATAAACTAGTAAAGATTTAAGGGCGGTAGTAGAAATGCCATAGGATTAACATTACGCTCACGAAATCAAAATGACCGCTAAACCGATGCCTTAAGACGTTTCATAAGTGAAAAAACCATTTAAGTTTGTCTTTCATAGACCCAAGACGAAGATAAGACGTGTAAATTAGGTAGTCTTTTACCTAAAAATATTTCCAAAAATTTTTCATGAAAAAAATATTCTTTCGATTTTACTTTTGACTGTGAAAAGGATCGCTTAAAAACAATCGTAGAAGTCAAAATATTTCGAGGGTGATTCAAAAAGTACTTGTATTTGAAGACAGATGGCATCAGTCAGGTAAACTGTTGTAACCAATGGGTGCTTCCATCTGTAAAACGGAGCCGAAACAATTTTGACATTGATCCATAAGTTAGGTTTGATTTGGTAATCATTTGCTACCAAGTTAAATTTCCATTGCTGACGCGTCGAGTTATTGACGTCATTGTGCGTCGAGTTGTCACCGTCGATGACAAAGAGATTCATCGCTAAACATAGGAAACCAAGCTAAAATAAAAACAATGGGTTGTTTCGGGTGAATGTATCCCAAAGAATGCGAGGACGATCTCATCGGCCGGAAAAGTTTTGACGATGAATTTTTTAGGTACGAAAGGTAAATAATTAGATAAACAATTTTCGATGCTACAAGCATCATCTCTTGGATTTTCTAAGGACTTATTGAACGACACTCGTATCTCTCCCTTAGTTCGAAACAGCAGTGGTAACCGAGTGTTCATGATCACAAACTTATGACTATCGTTGCTTTCATGGGTTCGAATCCGGATACAACAAAAGACCCGTCGTACACATTAAATCTGTCGAGATTCCATGTTCTCAGGTTGAAATGGTATGGAAAACGGGATGCCTGCTCAGGTTTCGCACTCGTGACTTGACCGAGGTTCAAAATTATAAAGTCCAGCGCTAACAACCCGTCGTGTTGTTTCTAAGAATGATAATTATAAATAATCATAGGCATAGTGACGGTGGAGGGAGGGATAGGAGTTGTAACCTTCCCCCAATAAGGATTCCTCTATATTGAAATTTAAAAACATTTTTATGCTGTTTTTTGTTTTCTGTAGAAAAAATTGATATATTCGAAATCCCTTTACTCAAATAAATATTCTTTTCACTTTGAAAATAAATAATGAAATTTGAACTTATTTTTTAAAATTGAATTGAACACGCCCTCCCCACATGAAAAATTTCTAGCTACGCCCCTGTAAACAATCAATCAAATTCTTTGTTTTTTTACATAAATGTTGAGAGCATTCTCCCTAGATTGTTCTAAACTTTAAAAGCATAGTAATATAAATAGATATATTTGTAATTAACTACAAATTTTTTTAACTAATATTGAGACATTTTTATGTTCTCAAAAAAAGGTTTATTGCTAAGGTCATTTTCTTTAACCCAAGATAAAGATAAAACAGGGAAACGGGAACAAATAAGGACAATCTTTTACCTAAAAATCTCTCTTTTCGAAATTTCATCATGGAAAAAATTCTCTGCCAGTTCATTCTTGGTTGTGAAAATTCCCATTAAAAATGAACCGTACAATTAAAATAGATCTCTCTATCTCTCACCATTCCTCTTTGTCCGCTACCCTCATGTTGTGAGAACATTTTCACTAGATAAAGAGAGGATATAAATTTTCCTCTCTCCCTCTCTCTCTCTCTCTCTCTCTCTCTCCCCCCCTTGTCGTCCTTAAAAGAATATTATCACAAGACTCTGTCCGTGAGGAGATTCGAAATCGAGAAATTGTTCTAGAAAATTCTTAAAATTTCGCAACGCCATCTCTAGTGTAAAGTAGAGAAAGTTTTTACTTTATTTTTTTCCCCGCTTTTGTGAAATGTAGTAATACGTCGAGACGGGTACAAGGACATATTTATTATTTTTTTAAGAGAGTTACCAAACATCTCTTCCGAAAACAGGACTCTTGACTGAGAGGTGTTCTCTCAGCAAGATTGTTTTTTCTTTATTTTTTTGTATAACCGCATGAACAGCGAATTGTACGAGAAGACACGTATTCATCAGCTTTTTAGACCCTTGCGTAGGCAGACGATTTTCTGGCTCTTTTATTTGTTTCGTTTGTGATTGTTTATTAATGTCGCATTTAGAAACAATACGAAAGCTATTGACAACCTTACAATTTTGATCCTTGATCAAACAATGAGGACACACCTGATCCTCCCTGTCCAAACATCCCCACTACGCCCACGGAAGAATTTATTAATTAGATTTAACGTACATCAAATCCAGATCAGATTTAACGTGCATTACCTTCGCTACGCGGCGTATCCTTAGCTCCATCAGGGCTCGAGTCCATGACTCGAAGGAAAACGTCGGTGGTGAGCCCGCAACTATGACCACTAGGCTACCGTTACCACTGTAATTTCTTGGGTAAAATATCTTTAATAAAATTAATTTGCTGTGTATATTTGGCGAACTGGTGACTTTTGTATGCCGCAACAATAAAAACTAATTAAAGTGTCTAGCTTTAATTTTAATGTCCGAACACAATAGTATCGTCAGTTTTAATAATAATTTATCACTTAGTTATAAACAATTTATATTTCCTTTAATTTTTATACTTGAATACTAAGTTGAATTTTAATTGCGAAATCGTCTGCTTTGATTCTTTTTAATGTTGTGAGTTGGCATCAGTTTCGTAATTTAGAATGTTTATACAAGGTGGCCTATAATTTGCTAAACCATTTAAAATTTGAATAACTTTCTGTGATTAATCAGATTTCTTATTATTTCAATTTTTTAAAGCGCAATCTTAGGAAATTAAAAATGGAAAAATACACGACTGTGCAACTTGTTGAAAGAATAAAATTTAATCAAGAGGCATAAAACGCACCAAACATCAAATGACCAAAGGTTTCCATAAATGCTGGATAATTTTTTGCGTCCTGCCGTCAAAAACACCCCAAAAGTATGGCGGTCGGAAGTAGCGTAGCTGTCTTACAGCTCGCCAGACAGGAGAGCACTTGATGCAAATTTTTGGAAAAAGGATAATTTCACGAAATTTTGAAATCGAGTGGCCGCCACGCATACCTGATTTAACTGCTCCGGGCTTCTTTCTATTGAAATACTTGAAAAAATGGGCCAACATGCGTAAAGAGGCATAGACTATCATTCGAAACACAAGCCAACATATGTAATTTCGCGCATCTTGTTGTCGAAAATACCCAAAATAAGTTAACCTGTGTAAAGAAACATAGGCCAACATGCGTAATTTCGTGCGTCCTGCAGTCGGTACTGCAGAAACATTACGGCAGGGGCATTACCTTAGGAAGAGCGTTTCAGTTTGAAGAACAAAACAGTGGTTATTTAAAGAATGCAATTTTCAAAATTTATAGTAGGTTTTCTTTTGCAAAAGAATAAATGTGCGTAGTTGATAAACATAAAGTTATTTCATTTTAAAATTGTTGCCGCAGTAGCCTAGTGGTTATGGTTTCGGATTCGTGACCGGCAGTTTTCGTTCAGTCGCGGGTTCGATCCTTGACCGCCAAAGACCCGCCGTGTAGCTGGGGCTGATGCACATTAAATCTGTCGGGGCCCAAATCCTCCCGTTAGCGGGGTGTGGAAGTTAGGAGAGGGGGGGGGCAGCTCAGGTGTCGTCCTCGTCACTTGACCATGGTTCAAAATTACGAGGTCCGTCGCCAATAGCCCTTGTGTTGCTTCTAGAGCAATGTTAATAAAAACTAAACTAAAAAAAAGTTTATTTTAAAATAATCGAGTGATTTCCTGGCCATCCTGTATTCTGAGGAATTTATAGTATTCCGAAAGGAGGGGGGGTACTTGTAGTGTAAGTATAAACAAGCAGATATATTATGCAGTACATTAAGGAAAATATCCTTGTGTATTCAAAATAATATATTTCAATATATGCAATATACAAAGAAGAATTTGAATGTACGTAATAAGTTTTTGCTATAATATAATAATTTTGTTCTGAGTGTCATAATAGAACACTTTTTATCTTTAATTCTTTAACAGACTGTTGATTAGATTCGACAATTTAGCAAAACGCAAAAATCACTCAGAGACTAGCCTGATAACGAAGTTACCTTTTTTTTGTATGTTTTTTCGAAGATCGATAAAAATGTTCTGATTCTGATAAACTCTCAGCCACCCGTTGAAGTATGCCTCACATGATATTAGATGATCGAGATACCCTCTTTGACACAAGGCGCATTTTCGATGACCAAAAAAACAAAATTTCGATTCGATAAGCTATTTTCTTCAACAATGTCGAACTCTTTTCTGAAGAAGACTTTATTTGGTAATAGAATACATAACATCAAGTGGCTTGAAGCGACTTGTCACACAGCATGTATTGACGCGTTCTAATTCTTCCTATCCTTTCTTTTTTCTTATCAAGTTTGTTATGTCTCGAATATCGCGCCTTTTAAAAAGAACAGATAACAATGATGAAAATTACGAGTTGCCCAACAACGAGGTTTGATGGGTTCATTGTTGAGTTTTTTTTTCAATTCCTGATAAACCGCCACGTGTAAGCACCGAAAAATATTGAGTAAGGACAAAATATCCGATAGGATCACCCATCAAAGGCACGTTATTTCGAGGAATTAATTATTTGGAAAAACGTGATACGCGAATTAATTTTCCAATTTCACAATATAGGTCAGGGATGCATATGAATCCAGCAGATGGGTTTGAGGATAAAATTTTCCGACTTCAATCACAACCACTCGAAAAACAGCTTATGTTTATTTTGCACGTTCGTTTTTGATTATGCGTTATGAATTTTACATCCTATCCCAGAATTTACCGGGTTTGTACCATTCCAAAAGATGGCTTAGTTTTCCCACTTGTGATTGCAAATTTTTACCGGTATTTATAGGTGAAATTTTCAAGCAAAATCAGACATCGGAAAATTGACGGGGATTCTTCAAAAAAACCGTGAATATAAAATATGAACTTTTTGCAAGAAAAGCATTTTATTTGATTCTTGTACGCTGTAATGAAAGAGTGACTTTGGGCTATTCGTGATTTTTCTCTTCAGTAACCTCGGGGACTTTATAATAAATCGATTTGCAAAAAATGCTATTTCTTCCCGAACAAAATGAAATGTGATTAGGTATAATAGATGTTGATTGGAAGTGAAGTGAACTGAATAAGAGATAATGATATATGAATGAAACAGAAATGAAGGGAAATAGAGGTTAACAATTTGCTGATAGATATTTATAATTAGGATTTATGATTAGGACGTCTTAATTAGCTTTTCAGACTGATATGATTCTTAATTTAAATATTAGACTGCAAAGTTACTGTCAGTATGAATTATTGAAATCAAAGTACACAAGTGATTTGATAAACTTTGATTTCATATTCAAATCATAATCTAGGATAGTTAAGTCAATTGGATTTCGAGAGAGAACGACTTTATTCTCCAGTGATTATTAATAAAATGTTTTATTTTGTTCTTACGTGTCTTCTGTGGTTACAGTTAAACTTTAAATTAAGATTAATTTTTCGCAATGAAACAATTATAAAATATATAACTGAACACACAATATATTCATTAACATGTCTTATAAAAATTGGCATGTTAGAAAAACATGTACAAAATAATCCCGCCATAGAAAAAGCCTGTTGGTTTAATATTTTTTTACAAAATCGTACATTATATAAATACATTTCCAAGCTATTTTTTTGTTGTTGAAAATACTCCAGTTCTTTTTTTAATGATTTTATAAATATTTTTTGTTGTTGTGTGCGTGCGTTTGGTGCGTTTCATTATGTTGTATTTCTATTATTGTTTTGATCTACAATCTAAGTTTCTCTCGTTCATGAATATAACATAATTGCGGATGTCGGAGAAAAACTTTATTACAGTTGTGTACATAATTTACAGAATTACAGGCAATAAATTGAGATAAAAATTCGCAATTAACCGGTATAGCAATCCCTAGGTTTCACTTCTTAGAGGAGAATTATTTCAGGTAATCACTAGATTATCTTAGCTCAAATTTAAACAACATGATGCAAAACACGTTTTTCAGATAAAAAATTATTCTAATGTTAATAGAACCGAGATCGGCCCAAACAAAAGAAGTGTCCAGTGCAAAGTTAACTTACAGGGCCTTGAAACAAATTTCATACAGTAATAAGACATCATTATTTAATGTTACCATTTATTGCATTTTTCAAATTGATATAATTAGGCGCACGTGAAGAATTAATAATACAATACGAAATAGATCTTTGGGAATATCGTAAAATCTTAATTGTTAAATATACTAAAATAATCTAGATAGAAATTTAATTTTTATTAGATGTTCTTAAGACTTCATTAAGATTCATTCATATTTATCCTAGAGTTTCTTGACCATTCGAAGACCGTCATTGTAGAATTCAACAGATAGCGTCGAAAACCATTGTTGCACTTGTTCAATGACGTCATTTGTGTTGTCAAATATCCAACCCGGTAATGGATTTTTGAGTTTTGGGAATAAGAAAAAGTTGTTTGGGGTGAGATCGAGAGAATAATGGAGGATATGGTAAAATTTCAGACATATTGCTTTGATTCCTCAACTGCACCTCGAGATGAGTTACCAGATGCATTGTCTACCAGAAAATGGACGCCTTTCGTGATTCCGCGCAGTTTCTTTACCACAGCATCCCGTAATTTGCTCAAAAGTGTGCTGTAATTGGCACCAATGACGGTCTGAACAGTCTTCAGGTGATCTGTTGAGATGACCAAGACAGTCCCAAAAAACAGATAACATGACCTTTCCTGCAGAATTTTGCATCTTAGCCTTCTTGGGGGTTAGTGAGTCACTGTGCTTTCATCCTTCGCTCATCTCTTTAGTCTCTGTATCATATTGATAGATCCAAGATTCATCCATAATTACCAAACTACTAAAAAAGAATTTTCTCCAAAATATTCAACATCGCTTTTTTTTGAAAAAGAATCAATAATCGTAGAACTCAGCGAGCTAACACCTTTGATATGTGCAATTCTTTGTGAATAATTTTCCATATGCTGCCGTAACTACGATCAGTCTCATTCATAATCTTTTGGATGATTGCTCTTCGAACTAATAGGATAAAGTCCACCACTTTCTTCACTGTAGCAGCATCGTTCATGAGTGATGATGGTATTACCCCACGTTGACCGTCTGTGAGGGACTTAAGACCAGTTTGAAAATTCCTTTTCATCTGCAACAATATCATATGACGGTCTTTCATTTTTATAAACAGTCCTCGTTTCATAATAGTATTTCCAGGTGATGCAATCTTTCAAATGAAGAAACTTACCACATTGCGAACCTCTCTCTTCTCTGTACTGCGGGTTACTTCAATATACGACTAGGGGCCACGGTAGCCTAGTGGTCAAGGTCGTGGACTCGCGGCCGGCGGTTTTCGTTCAGTCGCGGGTTCGATCCTTGGCCGCCAAAGACCCGCCATTTAGCTGAGGCTGATGCACGTTAAATCTGTCGGGGTCCAAAGTTCTCCCGTTGGCATGGTGTGGATATTAGGAGAGGGGGTGCCAGCTCAGGTGTCGTCCTCGCCACTTGACTGTGGTTCGAAATTACGAGGTCCGTCTCCAATAGCCCTCGTGTTGCTTCTAGTGCGACGTTAATAAAAATTAAAACTAAAAAAAATCAATATACGACTTCCCAAACGAAATAAATCAGCATTAACAGCGGTAATTCACAACACATGTACGTAAGGATCAATTAACATATAGAATAAAATTGATCCAGATATTTCGGTGCAGTCATTTCTTTTTAAAAGTTTACGATATCCCCTCGTATACAACTAAATTATCTGATTTACAGACGATATTTTTATATATATATTAGCGACCCTGATTTTCGAAAGGCAGACGATTTTTACAAAATATCTTAAATCAAAATGTTATGGAAGTCACACTTCCTTTTGTCTTGATGATGTGACTAACGGAAATATAAGTATTTGCATTATATTATTCAGTAAATCTTAGGAATATACTGCGTTAAACACTTGACTCCCACTTAAATTTGAAAATCTCATGCATTTTCACACCTCGCGATAAGAACATGCGATGTGAGACGGGCCGTCAAAACGCCAAGCACAACCAAACATATGATTTTTACTTTTCTCATTCTGAAATTGTAGAGATTGATTCAAAGTGTCTATCCTTGTCTTGGATGGGCCGGAGTGAATTGGGAGTGTGATGATATTTAAAGTATGGTAAAGGCGAATTAAGGAAGAAAAGGAACTATTTTGATTTTATAAAGCTAGTCGGCGATTCGGAACTTTTTCGAACACGGAGCTTTGTGGTCTCCCAACGCATAAAACGCCCCTCGGGCCGGCCCTGAATAGGATCATAAGGATTTTTAAGTTAAGCCTAGATAACTAAACTGAAATCAGTGTTACTCTGTAATTAATCATTCGACTCAGACTACTAATTGAAAACGAGCATACAATTATACATCATTTATTTCAAACAAATTAATGTAACTTAAGAGAGCTATTAGAATATTTCAATTAAAAAAATAGAAAAATGGGGTAAAAATTAGCGTTTGCAGTCTTGGCAGATGTGCTATTCACTATAGTATTGTTTCAGTAGTTGCATACATAGTTCGTCATTCTGCGTGTCCTTGGTGGACAGAAAGTACGAAATCTGCGTTGTTTGCCTCACTTTTAGTCGTGTCATCTGTGGACTTTTCAATATTCAAAATATATTCACCACTTGTTTCGATGGAACGTCGCATTCTTCTGCTCGTTATCACTAAACGATCGAATGTTTGACAATGATTACAGCAAATCTCTCTGAAAAAAATGGGACAGATGCACAGATGTGCTTAGAACCTTCGAATAACTCATTTTACTTGTTATGAATAAGGTGAAATGAGTACAACGGATAGAACTCAAATTTGCAAAATTGGCCCACGCATCGATATTCTACAAAACGAATGTTAAGTTATCTAGGATTAAAATGATAAGTACTATAACACATTCAGGGTCTCCTCGATTCTCTCTTTTCATAATACATAATCCACAACGGTTCTCAAAATCTTCTCTTCAGTGTATAAGGCAGGGGTCGCCAAACTTTTTTGATCATCGCCCCCTATATAATTTTTCGAAATCTCCATAGACCCCCCCACAAAGGTAATTTTCAGGTAATTAAAATAAAACTATATATTAGTCTAAATATTTAATAAATCAGAAACAGTAAGTAAAGTAGCTACAGATTTTTTACTTCTTAATGAGATGAGTGTGCCTGGTGTTTCTTGGCAAAGTTCGCTATATTGGGTTCGAAATTAGTCAATTTAACCGTAAATCCTCTCGAAGCTCCACATTTAATTTATTTCTGTTTTTAGTTAAAATTGAATTAACGTGACTGAAACCGGCTTCAACCATATACGAACTTGGAAACGCCAGCATAAATGGCTGAGCCATTTCGTAAAGTTTCACATATTTTTGCTTTATATTTATATTAGTCCAAAATTTATGTATTGTCAAATTTGCAGTCGTGCAAATTACAAACTGGTCACAAGGTCAAGTTGTGACGTCACGGTATACATACGAAAACATATAAGGAAAAAAGGGGCAGATTGTTTTCTGATTTATTATTTTATTTTCTATAAAGAACATAATATTAAGTCAATTATAAAAATATTTTAAATTTTTACATACGCAGTTAGATATGTGTGATTTGCGTATTAAGAACTGTTTTTCCTTCGAGTCCCAATAGACCCCCATTCGACCCCTTGGGTCAGATAGACCCCCTACTGTTGTTAAATAGACCCCTAGGGGTCTATATAGACCACTTTGGCGACCCCTGGTATAAGGAATACATTGACACGAGAGAGAGGAGAAAATTATGTGATCAAGATCATAATTTTCTCTCCTCTTTTTCCCCGTTCATGACTGAAATTCAAAATGAACCCACAAAATAACTACGCTACCTCACCTCTGATTATTTTTCCTGACTTTTCTTTCAATCTTTTTCCTATTCGAGGCCAATAACTAATGGCAGAGATAAAAAAAATTTCGGAAAAAAACCCGAGATTATTAGTTGGCGTGGTAACGTTGTTGATTGATCTATCGATTATAACTAAAAGAACCTCAAAAACCATTTTGATTTCGTGAACGTAATGTTAATCCTATGGAACTTCTTCAATGTCCTTAAATCTATTCTTTTTTGATGTATTTGAATGCAGAAAAATGACATCCGAAAAAGCAAAAAAATATAACGATGCTTTCAGCGAAATTATAATTTATCCCCAATTTTTGAAAATATTTTTCAAAGATTGGAAAACCCACAAACGAATCATTAAAATAGGGGTAAGAATATTTTAAGAAAACGAGGAGGAAATTCCACAGACATATTTATTATTTTTTGCTCTTTCGGATGCTTTTTTTTTTTTTTTTTTGCATTCAGGTAAGTAAAATAGTATTATTTGAGGACGGTAGTAGAGATTCTATAGGATTAACATCAAAATTATTGTAAAATGGCTATAGACGAAAAACTTAAATTGAAGGCCTAATCCAATCGTTTAAATTAAAAATTTTTTCTTCTGTATTATAGGTAGAGTTAAGTAATGTCTTAACAATGATATTGTTTTCTGTTATTTTACTTCGAAAAATAATAAATTTCCAAGGCATTGTTCACAATGGCCAAATTATTGCCGTTTCCTTAAGTATATTGATATTATATTACGCGTGTGAAAATTAAATTTGCTTCAAATCCGGTACTATTCTAACACAAGATTTTGCGATATTAATAGTAACGTAGTTTGTTATAAAATGACAGGTAGTTTTGGTTATAAGGGAGCGAGATGCTTTTTCTCTGTTATCATTTTCATACAACAGAGTCTCTGGTTCCATCTCAATGTTTACAGAATTTTCATGCAAGTTTGTTTAATATTGTTTCTTATGACTAGTTTTGTATTGAAAGTAATGCTAATTTACAATACGAATCACGAAGAAATTGAAAATGTGTACTTTCACGACTGTGTACTATTACATTTAAGTACAAACAAAACATTTTTTTTTTTCTAATTATAAGCTACCTTGAATTGAGTTTCAAACGGATGCTAAATTAAGTATTAAAAATCCCTTGACAATATTGGAGACAAATCGAAACCACGACAGAATTTTATTTTAAATTATTTTTTGAACAAATCTTTTCTTTTTATGTACTCTCACGAATTACAACGGTTTCTTTAAACCGTTACCACACAAGAGCAAACGATATTATATTACATTTCCAAACGATTTTTAAGCCTATAGAACAGATGTGGCGTTGGAATTGTCTTTGGAAGCCACTTTCAGAAAAAAATATTTGAAAGAGCCATGTATTCAGCGTTGCCAAATGGAAATAGGGAAATTTCCTTCCTTGTGGGACGAATTGTGAAATATCTTTAAACCTAAGAGTATGCTTCGAGACTGATCTCCGTATTGTTGTGAATGTTTTTGTATTCAACAATACAATGATATTTCAATAAGGATTAATTGATTTTTTTTCTCTTAGACCTAGTTGGCATGAATATAGCGTATGTAAATAGTATTTTATGCAGATAGATTGTTTGTTATTTATGTTTTATGCTATACGGAGTTAATTTTTGTATATTAATTATCACATGCCATCGTATATTTATTTCATTCACTTGAAATAAAAATTTATGTGTTCACACACACATATGAAGCGCAAATTTTTTTTGCAAGAAATGGATATATTCGTGTGTATACAATTTTTTCTATAAAGGAGAGGAGATACAAAAATAATAATTTTTTTATTTTTAAAAAAATAAATAACAAATAAATGAATAATAGAGATGGGGGAAAAAAGTTCTAATTAACCATTAGTAATTAGTTCTTTTCATATGGATGATACCTAAAATTTTCCTTAGTAACTCGAAAAAAGAAATGCTAAGTAAAATTTATCCAAATTAAAAAAAAAAAAAAAAAAAAAACTATTAGATTCACACCAGAAAATTCCCCACCCAAATACGATATCAAGAGCAACTAATTATTTTATTTAATTAAATGTGTAAAGTTAAAAGAACGATTAAAATTAAATTTAAAGAAAATAATCTGTGAATTAATAGTGACACATTTCTTAAAATTTTATACCCAAAACCAATAACTAAAGTGTTAACTGCCTAAATTGGAAGAAGAAAAAAATTCGCCTAAAAAATGTCACAATCTGAAGAAACAAACACCCGTCAAACCACACATTTCGACACATCCCGATCTCAAATCTCAATCTGAATATTGTTACTCAATTTTCGTAAAAATGTTACACTGTACCCTCGGCGGGACTCGAACCCGCAATCCCCGGTTTAGGAGACCGATGCCTTATCCATTGGGCCACGAGGGCTACGGTTTGGGAGGTGCAAACGACAATTCTCTTGCACTCAATCGTACTCGCGGGGTGGGAAACTTGTCATTTCTATAAATAGCCCGCGCAATCTGTTCCAGTTTATAAACAAGTGCGTGTTCGGATTAAGATCTAATTGGGTAGAATTGATAATCGCAGCACAGAATATTCAAACAGCTTGTCTTTTCGAAGTCCCACCAGGCTGTATGTTTCTTCATAAAACTTCCAATAATTGTAGTAAAAGTATTACTATAAAAAATTAATTATAATTCTTTATTATGGAAAGAAATTAATATCTGTAATTGATAGTAGTTAAAATTCATATTCCTTTGACATATTAAGCTTCTTTTTCGTTAAAATTTTTGTAATATCAAACTCAACTACTGGCACAATAAATCTTCTTCCACTTAAATTAATTTTTTTTCCCCCTTCGCTTCCACAAATACACCACTTTCCATATTTTTTGTTAATATTTTCAATTCAGGATCATTTATTTAATAAATTTCCCATAACATAATTGGTTGCATTTTTGACATGCTGGATATGTTCGTCTGAGTTTCATTTCATACGAACATCTTTTATTCATTAGAATCAAGTTTCCAAAAATAAATTCGTTTCGAATCCTGCTTGTAAGGCCTCGCCTGTATCGAAGAGCTTCTCCAAGAATAAAAAGGGCAGTACATTTTCGCTGTAATATCGTATGATGGATCACCGCAGAAATCGAAAGTCATGACGTCTTCTCCCGAGGATAGAAACTTCGGCGATACTGACAGAAACACTATAATTAAGCCTTTGAAAGTCTCAAAAGTAACAATTAAGTTTATACACTTCATTCTAAGTACTTTAAGAATCAACAAGATCATTATTGTGCATTATAGGAAAATATCTCCAACAATGTTTTAATAGCTCCTTCAGTTAGTCAAGTATCTTTTTAACTCACAAGAATGACGTAACCAAATGAAACAGCATGTTCTTAACATCAATGGAAAGCGCCACAGTCATATAAATTTGCTAAAGCAATGAGTCACAAAGACAAGCACGTTCCTGAGAAAGGGGGGGGGGAGTTGAGTGAATGCGTGCATGTCTTTGTACACTCTTATAAAGTTTGATACCTAGTAATTAGCGTCCCAGGCCCAAAGGCTACAGGAATGGAGACGGGTACTGTCTGACGAGATTTCTCAGACACTGGCAGACTTTAGCTTAATTATATAATTTTAAAATACATAAAACATATCACGAGTGCAAAAATTAATTTATTAATGTTGAGCAAAATATGCAAGACGTATTTGCAATACAACAAAATAAACGATAAAAAAATATTAATGTTTTTCAGAATACCGACAGACTTTGGCGCCCCTAAATTTTGTCACCTGCGTGCAGGGAATATTCGCCAGGAACGTGTCTGCAAAAATATATGCAATGATCAATGGGACATGACCCATTTGACAAGCCCCAACCTTGCAAAAATGAAGTAAAAATGAAACATAAAGTAAAAAATATTATTATACCTGTTTCAACTATATTATTTATACCAGTTACTTTCTTTGTAACATTATTTAAATAAAAATAATAAATAATACAGTATAGATAACAGCTTATTGGTTATCTATAATGTGTATTATTTATTATTTTTTTTATTTAAGTAATGTTACACAGAAAGATGATACAAAGTAGAAGTGCTGAATTTTCCACGCCATTTTGCTCTTGAAGTCATCAATGAAATTTCGAATTCCGCAATTCAAATTTATACCTACGGCAGAAAAGATGAAAGCAATGCCTGCAGTAGAGATGTCGTTATTGTCCCGACCATCATTTAAATTGCATGGGACTTGACAAAGATTTACTTTCTACTCCTTATATTTTTTATTGAAGATTTTTGGTTCTCGTGGACTAGTTCATACTTCGTCAAGACCGTGTGGAATAAGTCACAACAACAAAATTGAATTTAATGAGTGATATCGCGTTGATTTAATAATTTTCAGTTTGATTTTTACTGCAGCCAATAGTAGAGATTCCAAATTTTTTATTTATTAGATTTTTACTATATTTTTAATACGATTTTCGATTTGTTAATATTCAGGGTTGAAAAGGTTTGTTTACACAAACAAATTTTATCTCAAAAAAAGCTTCAGTTACTTTATATTAATAATGATTTATTGCTATTTTCTCAGTATACGCAGCTGGAACTTTATTTAATTAAATTGATTGAATTTATTTTTCGAGTTCTCAAAATACTCGTGTCGTATCGATGAGTTCAGGCTATTTCAGGCAAAACGGCACACAAAAAAAAAAATACTACTACTTTGTACATATTGAACAAAAATTGCAAATTTTATTAAGAAAAATGATCATTGTTGGATGGTATCATATTATCTTTTCACACGCACATTCTTGAAGCTTATTTTGAATTATTCAAAGAAATTTTAATTAATTGTATATTCTTTCTGAAATAAAATTAATGTACACTAAAGATACAAAAATGTTGCATAGAAATAAAAACGCATTTTCTCAAATTAACCTAAAATATATTTGTACTATTCATTCCTAACTAACTTTGAAAAGTATGAGTCACAGAAATGCAGAATTCTAACGGAATAGGATTTAGCAGAAGCCGTCTTTTTGATAAACTGATTACGTGTTCCTATAATTCATATGTAATTTTTTTTTTCTCGGGATATTTTATTTTAAATAATATTTCAACAATGACGAAATTTCGATAATCAAAATGTATATTTATATCAATATGCTGCATTGCGGTCAAAAAGATCAGAAATTGAAACTTCTGAAAAGTTATTTTACCATCTTCTGCGCTGTATTATAATTTTATATTAGCTAGCATTATAATTAATAACCTTATCAAATATTTTAAAAGCATTTTATTATTTTCTAGTTTTGGAAAATTTAAAGCTAATAAGCTTTTTTAACCAATATATTTTTTAAAAATATTATATATAAACTAATTATTAAAAAAAAATATCTTCATTGTTTTATGTTAAATTTTTAAGATTCATCTGTGAACCCCCTGAATAATATTCGCCATATTAGCTAGTAACCAATAAAAAGCGGCGGTCCTGGGACCCCTAACAACAAACGAAAACTATTTCTCGTGTAAGCATCTTTTCTGCTACTTGCAATACATAATATGCCACACATGAACATTTATCCTGTAGCAAATTAAAACTGTTCAACTCGCTTTCTTGAAAAAAAAAAAAAAAATGTGGTTTTAAAAAAGAATACTTTTTTCAATCTTTGACCCTGCATGTTAAGGTTTGGGGTCAGTCCATCGGAATTTAAGGCCGAGGTCAACGAAT
Organism: Nephila pilipes; assembly: GCA_019974015.1. NCBI lineage: Eukaryota > Metazoa > Arthropoda > Arachnida > Araneae > Nephilidae > Nephila > Nephila pilipes. The sequence continues at coordinate 60,181 of BMAW01063029.1, forward strand.
GACATGCAAGGGGTGGAGAAACTTTTAAAAGCTGCTTCAAGGGGAACTAGCGAACATTCTAGACAAGGGGAGTGACAATTATGTTATGCGCAGTTATGAATTCTTTGGCGCTAGTTGTCATTGACAATTCTTATGGTTGGCGGACAATTATTCTTTGTAGGGTGGGATATTAAATACGAGTGGCCTAGCGCAGTTGGAACCGATTATGGGTGTAACACATACTTGTCGAAACAGACATGATGATTTTATTAATTTATTTCTCTCGTGTTTTCTTTCCAAAAGACAAGTGTTTCAAGATTTTTTTTTTTACTTCATCTTTTTACTAATCATGTTTTTTTTTTTTTGTTGTTAAAATTGACATAAATATTGCAGAATGTTATTAACGTAGAAGCAAATCGCTTTCATAATCTAGTTCTGTCAATTCCAAGTCAGATTTCGCCTTTCTGCACCTGCAGAAAGCTACATTTTTGAAGAAGGAAAAAGTATTAACGAGAAAAAAGTTTTCAAACATTTATATATATATATAAAAAAATGTTTTCTTACTCTCTGTCTCTTTCCTTTATACTAAACTGATTAATTTTAAATACGATTTAGAGAGTAAAATCAAATTTTCATTATTTATCTTCGAGAATATTCGTTATGTTAGAACACGCCAATAGCGCATGATGTTATTATTTATTAACGGCCATCTGAGAAGCATCACGAGGGCTTTTACAGGGCTTTTGGCGACGTACCTCGTCATTTTGAACTTCGATCAAACAACGATAACAACACCTAAGCTGGCATCTTTTTCTCCAAACTTCCGTATCACGCCAATGGGAGGACCTAGGACCTCGACCAGATTTAACTTGCATCAGCCTCGCTACATGGCGTGTCTTCGTGGCATCAGGGCTTGAACCTACGACTCGACGACGAAAACCACTCCGGCCGGGAATCTGTGACCAAGGCCATTAGGATACCGTTGCCACACTGCCAGTAGAGAGCGTGGTTACTGTAATTAAAAAAAAAAGGGTAGAGATACACCATGAATAGTGATATATGCGAGATGAAGTAATGGAGAACGAGAAACAGAAACATTGTATATGTGTGCAATGCTTGCGAATGATGATGCTTCCGTAAATAAATATAGAAGCAATTGAACTTTATTCAATCGTTATTTGAGCGGAATGGACTATCCGTGTCATCCACATGGAGACACGAAGCTCATAAGTGAAATGACCCAAACAAATGTATCAGAAAACACGCAACTGCCGATTCCAAATACATTTGATTAACGCCGTGGTTCTCAATCCGCGGTTCTCTGGTACTCCGTGAAGACATTTTTCGCGTTCTGCAAGATAATGAAATACGTAACTGCTGCACACAAAAAATCAATGTAATGTAAAATAATTTATGTATGGGATAGTATTCCGCAATCCTGAATGACAGACAGCAAATATGAATATTCTTGAAACATTCTGAATCTTTGTGAAAGATGAATATCAGGGTCTAGAAGAAGAAAAAAGTACGAAATATGATGTTTATTTTCCACGACATATCTTTGCGAGGCAAGATTTTCTACGACGGTTCACATTAAAAAAGAAAAACGCGAGATGGTGAGAAATCTAGAAAAAGAGTTGTGAGTGTTTTGAAATCTGTAAATATCACCAAGCTCAAGCATCACATTAAATTCGAGAATAATTTTTAAGGGTTGTAATTTTAAGCGATTTTAAAATAAATATATTTGTGCCAGTCAATTTTAGTATTTTTTTTTTCCTTTAATAAAAAAAAAAGCTATTTGAAACAGGGGTGGTCAAATTTACTCTCTCAATGCGACCATGACACGATTGCGTTTCTCCCCCCCCCCTCTTTAATAATAGAATTTTTTTGAGAGCAATGCTCTTTTTCTTTGTTTTCTTCTTGCTTTTCACACACAAAAAAATGTAAGGAATTCAGTGTTCTCCGACTTTAAAAAGATTAAAAACAACTAGATCAATACATAGTAGTCATAGCAGACACATCGCGTTGGTAGCACATCTTGATATGTCCCTTTGGATGGGTGAATTTTCAAAATAATTTTGTACAATATATAAACTGTCTATATATATATATATATATATAGCAAAAAGTCTAGCTTGTATGCTAATTTGAGAAAACTATTCAATAATTTTATAGACAGTAGTTTTATTTAACTAATTTTTTGATAAAATTAAAATTGCTCAGTGGTGTTTAAATATTCGAATAGTAAAAAAATTTACACTTCCCTCTAATAATTCGTATGATTCTAATTTTTTTTTAAAAAAAGGTTATTTGTTTTAATATCAGTTCAATATATATAATTAAGAGCATAAAAATTAAAATCTTTAAAATTGACCAAAATTGACCAAAAATTTACTTAACTTTTTGCATATTTAACCCAAAAAAGATAAAAGATGGGGGGGGGGGGTAGGAAAAACTGTTTTTTTTTTAAAACAGTTATTTCCATAAAAACTCTTTCTACATTTTATTGTGAATTCATCCTGAAAACGTTATGTGAATTTAATGAAAAAAAGACCTATTTGTAGTTTTATTTTCCCAAGACACCTTTTTGCACCTAAACTTAAAAATAAAAAATTTTTAGATTGATACTTTTCTGATTTACAAGAAATTTTTTTTAAAAAGAAAAAAAAAACATTCTACGAAATTAAATTGTGCAGATTTAATTTTCATTGAGAACTGCTGGTAGGGGTTTTCATTATTTTAAACAAAAACATATTTTATATGTAACGCTATACTTTGATCTTCGAAGGTCCTTTAAATAAATATAAATAAAAGAAAGAGTTTGCGTGTGTGTTGGTAAGGTTACGATTCTTGCAATCATCTAAGATATCCAAGTTTTTCTTATAAGAAGTCTGAATTACTTTCGTTTAAGCAAATTTATTACTGCTTTTTCTCTGATTCCCATTCTGCTACACATATCTCTGGAGCATATTACGTCACGAAATATGCTTCTGATGATTTATTACTTTTATGGGTGTTTTTGGAGGTGAAATATAATAATCTATTGTTTATTGTAAATATTGTTTATTACTCATTAAAAATTTTATACCAAAATATTTAAATAAAGTTTTTGTTGAGTTTTTTTTAAAAGTTCACCTTTGGCCAATAGCGTATTTTCCAGTGATGTTAAATACAAACGATTCTGTTTATAATGTACGATTCTTATGCCTTTTCACCAAAATCGAAATTAAATCCGTACTATATATACAGCACATTCACTCCATTATTTTATCAAAGTCCTAAATACTCTTTTTTTCATTGCTCAATAAAGTTTACAATAAGTTTATGTTGAATGTGTTGCAGTTATTGGATCTTTAATGACGTCAGGACAAGAACGAAACAATGGTAGTGAATGAGCTTTAATATACTGAAGAAATATATTAGTATTGAAAGTTTTTTTCGAAAAAAGGAGCCATATCTGTTGATTGTTAATTGTTTTTTAAAGATATCTTGCTTGTTTTGGCATAGTGGGGAAGATGGGAGAGAGTGATGCCAGCTCAGATGTCGCACACGCTGCTTGACCGAGGTTCAAAATTACGCAGTTCGTCGCCAATAACTCTCGTGTTGCTTCAAGTGCGACGTTATTTAACCAAATAATCCTGCCTATTATACACATATACATTATATATATATATATATATATATATATATATATATTTCACACACACAGTAGTATGCCTTTTGTAAGGGACATTTCTATTTAAGGGATAAAATTGTCCGGTAAGAGTCTCTTTTTGGTAGGTGTTCTACTGTATATATATGTGTATGTGTATTTTGAATATAATCTCAACGATTTACTTCACTTCTAAATATCTTTTAAGTGATTAAAAACTGTATTAGCCTAATATCACAGAATATGATATAAAATCGATCTGTTTTTCCACTCTGAGAAATGGTTCAACATCAATGTTACATTCTGACTTCAATATTATACACTGATAGCAGAGAAAATGTTATAATACCACTCATTTCTGCCTAAATCAATCTATTCAACACAGTGTAAAATGTTCCACACTTTTCACCATCTAAATCTTAATGCTAAATTTATATTTAATTTTTTCTGTGAAAAGTGAAAATAGCATTTTTATTAAACATATCGAAATATTAAGGATGTAATGTGATGAAAAAAGATACGTTGAGGTATCATAAAGTTATAATTATTGTTAAGAAATAACCGAGTATATCTGGAAAAAATTTATTCTGCATGCTAACTGATGCTTATGTATATAATGTAAATTACTGCTATTAACCTGTAGTATGGAGAAGGTAGGTTTCACTCTGTTGAGTTCTACAAAGGCGGCATTTGAAAGGTCATAACTGTGAATGGTGATTTTGCAGAGAAGTATTTAAAACAATAAATAAAAATTAAGTTTCTACCTTGATCACTTTTTATTAATAATTAAAATTTTATGATACTGCAGATTACTTCATTCCATGGCTTCCTAAGACCAAACAAATTAATATTAATAGTTGTAATTTACAACATTATGTACATAAAGACCAATTAATCTTCAGAATAAACTCCATTCAGATATATATCTCGGTTATTTCAAAGTAATAATTATAGCTTTAAAATATTCTCCCTCGTACATGTGTTACAATCTTACGAACTTATTCGGGACATTTTGATACCTTAAATTAAGATCTGAATTTGGTATCTCCTGCGAAACGTTAGTCGAAGACAGCTTGACAGAAAAATCCAAAAAGCTTTTCACAATTTGAGATAAAATACTCAAGTTGTGGCTTGAATTAGTTAAAATATTTAACATTTGAGTTAAAATATTTAACAAATATATGCCTCCATTGTAATAAAAACCTCAATAACAAACAAAAAAGATCGAAAAACAACATTTAAATGATTTTATAAGATATTTAAGTCATAATCTAGGATTACATGAAACCCAAATATAAAAGAGAGATTATTTCAAACGTCGTATATGTGCAGTTAAATTTAAAACTATTTTTAGATTATGTCAGCACGAAAGGTTTACACAGATTTTAATTGAATGTTTAATATTTCGTAATAAATACAGATATATATTAATCTTAAAATATGGTGATTTTAAATCATATTTTCATATTTATGTAAAACCTTTTAACCAAAAAAAAAAAAAAAAAATTACACACACTAATATAGTTTAAAAAAAGGAATAAATTTTGGATCCCTTTACCATTTTGTATCATATACATGTATACTTACCAAAATGTATTACTTTTAAAATCTAATAACAATTTATTGTAATATCATATCTTACGTTGACGTTATTTTGTCAAACTTATTATTATATGTAAACAAAATTGTGAAAAGATTATGTTGTATTTATTTGCTTAAGAAGCATTTTTGTTCAGAAAAAAATTATTAACGACTCATTAATGCATACTTGAAAATTGTTTTCTGAATTCAAGTGAAAATATTTGAACATCAAGAGGGAATTAATGAATAATTTTTAAAATTTTAAGATTCGGTTCAAATTAAAATTACAATTTTAAAGAAGCATATTTTTCATTGAATTAATCAAAATTAATTTGAAAAAAAACATATTTCTTATCAACAAATGTTTGCGTGTGTTTTAAAAAAGTCGTTTTTTTTTTTTTGCTTTAAAAATATTTAATGATTAAACTCATTATTATTTAGCAATTAAACAAATTGAATTTAAAGTCACCTTGTGTAAAGACCCTCGAAGGAGATTGGATTTAAAAATCACTTTTATTTTATTGTAAGTTTTTAACGATATTAAAAAAAAAAATAAAAAAAAACCACTATTTTTATTTTAAATTTCAAAGAATTGATCTGAAGAAACGAAATTTAAAAAGTTTTTCATAACCAAGAGTATTTCAGAACCTATACAATTTAAATAAATACGAATTTAATTTTAATCTTAACATAAATCATCCAATACTATCTACAAAAAAACACTCTTCATAAATAAATAGTTATTTGTGATTTCCTTTCCCAAAATTAAAAAAAAAAAAAGTTTGTCTAAAATGTTTTAGAATAATAAATATTTTAGAGTCAAAATAAAAGTTTTTTATCTTTTGCATGAATTATTTATTCCAAAACAAAAAATTTATGAAGACTAAACTGTTTCTCTATTAAATGGCACCCTATCACTTACAAAAAATGAAATAAAAAGAAAGGTTTTTTTACATTAAATTCAGAGAATAAAAATATAGTTGTTTCGAATACTGGTTTCCTTTTCAAGAACTATAAGTAAATTTAATTAAATATTTTCTAGAATACTTTGAAAAATTATTTCATTCAGTTCAAAATAATGTTCAAACTGTAACTGTAATAAAAGTGGTTTAGAGTATCAAATAATTATCGTATTCGATGTCAACCAAGCGATTACATTTTAAAAACGGAAAAAAAAATCGAACAAACTTTGTCCATACCCGTAACTGATCATAGTGGAAAAGGTTAAAACAAGTGTCCGATTTTCTGAAATAATCATTAAAGGGTTAAAACAAACGATTTCGCATCCAGTTGTTCGAAAATCTATTTTTGAAACAGAAAAGGAACTGTAATTTTAAAATTTCCTCAGAACTGTTCTATTCACGCAGAGAACAAACAAAGAAATGAACTCCGTCTCGTGTTGCGTCCCTTTGCTTTTTTTTTTTATTAATAATTCAACAAACCGACCAATCATACAGTCGTTTGTATTGTGACGTCATTCCTATTGATGCTTGATGTCCCAGATTAAGAGGGCATTTATGGACAGTAAGAGCTGAAAAATAACTAAGATCGGCAGATTGTTTAAGTCAGACAAATGCCCTTTTTACTTTTAAAACCGCTTACGTCTTTGAAAAGTTTAACATGTGATTTTTTTTTTATCAAAATTTCACAGCTTTTCAAATTCTAGAATGTTTCTGATGTTAAATTTAATTTAAAAAGCTTATTTTAATTTAAATTTATGATCACCATTAATAGTTACAAGCAAAATATTTCACTTATTATCTTATTAGCTTTTAAGTTAATACATTCCTCAAAAATATTGGTATTGAACTTCTTTCTTTTAATAACATTCACTAATTAAAATAATTCTAATTAAAATAACATTCACTAGTACAGATGGTTTTTAGAAACTTTAGAATAAGAATTGTTGAGGGTATTAAATTTTTTACATACTTTATATTTTTTTAATTAAAAATAAAAATTATGTATTCGCATACATAAAGAAAGATGAGAATAAAACTTCCGCGTTTTCTCTTATAATAATAATAGTTCAGTACATTAAACTGTTCTACATTAGCATTATATCCAGAATAATGTTTTATATTCAACTATTTATTGAAAATGATTTTTAAAAAAGTATTTCCTAAAAACTATGTGTTTTTCGTTAGCTACATTTTTAAAATTTAATTTAACAGGTGAATCAAGTTCTAATGATAATCGGTTCAGTTTATTCCAAAGTAGGCTTAGCTAAACTCCGAGTATGCGCAGTTACCCAGCATTTACTCTCTAGCTCTATTCGTCCCAGATTAGGTCAACCATCAAATATTATTGTTCCTAAAAAGAACTTGAGAGCAAAAGAGGAAATAGATAGTACTCGAACTGAACTATTGCTCTGACTCGACCTCGTTTAAGCAATGATAATAACTTAGGGTCCTATTTATTCGCTTGTTTTAAAACCAATAACAATTTACCCAGAATAGTGTTACTAATCAATTACCATGGTCCACGGCTTAAAGTAGTTTCTTAATGAATAGATGATAAGATCTGTTCAATAAGTGTTTGTGTATGAAGGAGGTTTTATTTTATCTCTGTTAAATTGGTCAAGAAAACATTAATATCTGTAGATCTTTTAAAACTTTTAATTTTAAGAATTATTCAGGATACAATTCATGTTTAATCTTTTATCTGTTATATTGTATCTATGCAGTTGATTAGCAGTGCTTTCAACAGTAACTATTATTTCTTGCTTGAATAAATCAGAATAAAGAATTTAAATGTTGTCAAAAATTAAATAGCACATTTAATTATTTGTGTTCGAATCGCTACAAAACCAAGAATAGCGAAATATTTTTGTGAGTGAAAAGATTTTTGATGTATTGCTGCTTGAATCTAAAAAAAAAAACATTTTTGCTCACACAGTTTTAATGTTGATTGCAACTCTATTTGAAGTAAAAATTTAGAAAAGCTTTGCTCTAGTTTGCAACGTAAAAGCTCTTTATTTCATAAATATTTGAGTATAAGGAATTTGAAATTAATTTTTTAAATTATTATTTTTTGATTAATTAGGTATTCTAAAGGGCGTTTTTTCAAATCATACATTTCGTGATAACCATGAAATAAGATTTTGAAAAAAAATCTTTTTATATTATATTTTGATAAATAAATGAATAACTTGTTGATTAACATCATACCATAGTTGCATGGGGATATTGGCGACGAGTATCATAATTGTGGGTACGGGCTAGAGACGAGAACAATACCTGAGCTCCTCTCCTAACTTCTATACCGCACCAGATAATGATTGAGGTACAGTAAATGAGAATGATCCATTTTGCATAGAAGCGCGTAATATATCCAGCTCTTCTATAGACTTTGTCATGCAAACATTTAATATGGAATGGAAATAATATTTAAAGAAATACAAAGCAATAGCAATTTACTATGATATTAAAACTGTTTTGCTTCAAAGCGCATGCCAAGATGAAAGTAAATAACGAAGAAATAGCTTAAAAATCGGGAGAAAAGTGGCGACTTCAAATTATCTCATAATTCTGAACGATTTGAGTCAGTTCTTTCATTCCTCTGATTATGTATAATTTGATATAATTTATCGATCAGTAAGTGAAATAATTAATTTTCAACAGCAGTTTTGTTTTAATCTATTAAGAACTTTAATAGATTAAAGAACGGAAAATATTTTTTCTTTGCCACAGTACATTTTTGAAAATTAAGTTCATTACAGGTGAAAGCAGGCATTACCAATCGTTTTGAATTTGTGAACGTAATATGAATCCTACGGAATTACTACTTTTCTCCTCAAATCTGGAATGCTTATTTGAATGTGATAAAGTGCATACAAAGATTTAAAAGAAAAAAAAAATGAAGATATCGAATAGATTTACTTCGGATTTTCGAAAAAAAAATTTAATTTCTTTATGAATGATTCGATTGTGAGTTTTCAGATTATATTGAAAATATTTAAAAGTATTTTCGAAAAATGTAAGTGTATAGACTCCTTGATTAATTCTTTTCATTAAGCTAAAAGAAAGAAGAAAAATAAAATCTTACAATAGGTACAAATAACAACGCAAAAAATAATGATGTAAAAGAAAACATTTTTAATAGAAAATTCAGAACGAATTTTAGGAATATTACACCAACGCATAAGGACAGCAAATAATTAGTTATTCAAGAATATCATTAATAAAAATTGCTATGTTATTGTTCAATAAATAGTTTCAGTTTTTTCCGCATTTTTGTTGTTCTGATGTTTTATTACGAGCAAACATATAATTTTGTTTAGTAGTTGTATTTTAAGAATGTTGAATTCCAGAGTATGCACTCTATATCCAAAGTTATATATATGGAGAGTAATATATAAAGAGGTTTATATATTATTCTATGTGATACAAGTATTATGGGTAAAAAATAATTTGAAAAAAAAAATCGCATACATGAGAAAAAAAAACTTGTTTGCTCCTTCGATCCAAAACAAAATGTTCAATTAATGCGATAAAATATAAAATTAATAACTATATAGTTTCAGTTACACACACAAAATAAATGAAGTGAAAATTAATTTTCCTCAAAAATGTGTAAAAAATTGATTTTATTTAAACAAATTTTAAATATTTGAAGTTATAAATATTTATTCCTTAAAGCTATTAAATTAACTGCTCATTTTATATAAGAAAATTGTTTATTTATGTATGAATTTAGTGTATGAGTAATTTTAATATAATGTGCTTTTTCTTCCTATTATAGTTTTCATATTTTTCTCAAACATTTTGGTGTACTGTGCCTCTGTAACATTTGAAAGTAATATTCTTTTTGAAATAATCTGACCTCATTTGGAAATGCTTGACACAAGCCTAGAATCGTCCAGAGTCGACCAGCCTAATTTATAATGCTACTTCGCTTAAACTAGATATCTTTAAACTTCTTTTTTTCTCTTTAATTTCTGGCAAAATTTTTACAGTTTACTTCCTCAGAAAATAGCTTGTCGTAATGTTTGAATGTTTCAACACATTCCAAAATTGTCATCATAAAATGTATCTGGCGAAATCAATTATGGAGTAAAACATTATAATTAGAATGTATGTCACAAGTTACATGTCACATTAACAAAACAAAAAGAAAGAAAGAAAGAGATCACATCTACTTGAGTTGGAACATAAATGAGCCAAGGTCATTGAGACATTCAAAATCATTTGGATTCTCATATCTGTTCAAATCATTCGATCTTGCAAGGCTGATATTCGATTTGCATTTCTTTTAATTGTACGAAAGGTTAAGCAAATACAATAAATTAAGATAAAAATGCAAAACATCAATTTGTTTTGATAAAAAAGCAAAAAATAGTAGTTAAAGATTCTCTGCAACTCAATTTCTTTATTTTTTTAAAAATAAGACGTCTTTGAGACAAGGAAAAATGAGATCATTTTTATAGCGAATTTAAGAAATCCTCAATATTTTATATTTAAAGCAATGGAAATCAAATTTTATCACGAAGTATTTGTAACTTATTTATCTGTTAATGTAAAGAGAATCACATTCATATGCATAAAGAATCATGTATGAACAATTACTAATCAATATAGCTAGCTTTATTTACATTCGTAAGTTGTGTACTTACATTTGGTACATTTTGGAAAATCTACTCGAATATATTTATACGTAAGAGAATTGAGAAATTATTTTTATCTCCAAAAGATTAAGCCGTTTAATTAAAATATTGTATGTAAAGGTTGGATGTAATGTTAATCCTACGGAATTTCTACTTTCATCCTCAAATTTAGACTATTTTATTCATTAGAATCCATCAAAGTGCATTCGAAAAAGCAGAAGTTTTTACTGTATTCCATTTTCCTCCCGATGTTTGAAAATATTTTTAAATGTTTTTTAAAGACCGAAAAATCCACAAACAAGTGATTAAAATGGAAACAAAAATACTCTTAAAAATCGGATGAAAGATGTAATTCCCTAGAAACCTTCATTATTTTTTGTTCTTTTGAATGCGAATAGATCAAATAGTCTGGATTTGAGAAAAAGGAAGTAGAAATTTCGCTCACGAAATCAAAATGGTTGTTAGACAGAAGGCTTATTATGAACAGTATTATTATCGCGTATTACATTTTGCTGTGTGTGTCAAGCACATTAAATCTGTAGGGACTCGAAATTCTCAGGGTGGCGTAGATGTGGAAAGAGTAGTGCTAGTTCAGGTTTCGACCTCGTCATCTGATCGTAGCTCAAAATTACGAGACGTTCTGGCTGTGGTTAGCAAACCTTTGTGTCGGGTATAAACACACAGCTGGGAGCAATAAACAAATTAAACATATTATGTAGCAATTTAAAAAAAAAAACTTTTAAAACTAATATAAAAATATCTCCTTGTTTGCAACAATGACACCTGCAACTCTGAACAAAACTTAAACAAAAATAGGAAGGAAAAATTACTCAAAAATTAATACATAATTCAAGGGAGTAAGAAAATATCTAAGCATCTAAATGCGAAGCTTATTTTGAAAACATCATTATTTCATTTTTGAAAAAGTATCTCCGATACCTTCGAAGGAAAATCACTCAGAAATCAATACATAATACATGAAAGTAAACAAATATCAAAACATCTGAATGTGATCGTTATTTTGGAAACACATGCTTATTTTATTTTTTAAAAAGAATCACCGTTACCCTCGGCGGGACTCGAACCCGCAATCCCCGGTTTAGGAGACCGATGCCTTATCCATTAGGCCACGAGGGCTACGAAAGCATTTGATTCAATTTTTATTATATCTTAGAAACAGAAACTGATTATATATCGACTCGGCTTTATCTCAAAGCAGTTGCAAATAAGATATTTTTTCAGCTTATTTTTTAGATTTCTTACTTTCTCTTAGCATACATCTTCCTCTTCGAGAGTTTGGTTTTAAAATATTTCCTGTTTCGAGAATTAATTGACCTTCACTCCCATATTTTACACTTTTGAATCGCTGCCTCTTCTGAATTCTCTCTTCTGAAAAAAAAAAAAAAAAAAGCATGGTGACTTGGAGTGAAGTTTATTTCTAGACATTTACAAAGGTTATGGTTTTAAAAAAAAAGTCCTCTTAAACGCGATGGCATAATTCAACAAATATATTTTCGAGAATTTATAACGGGAATTATTTTATGAGCCAATTTTTAAACTATTAATTATTAACTTTTTAATTTAAAAAAGGTTTCTTCATTTATTTTTTTAAATTTAAAATAGAAATTGCATATGTTAATTTGAAGAAAACTCTAAGAAGGGATTTGTAGTAAAGATGTAAAACAACAAAAATCTATAAGAAACATGTTATAGTTATTGAATTCTCAAAGGTGCTCATATTTTATGAAATATGTATCATATTCAATACATCTATTGAATAAATTGTAAAGGACGAACAGTATCACAAAAGGTTGATATTAGAAAACTGTAAACAATGATAAGCTTTTGTAATAACGATAATTTATACATATTTTGTCAAAGTTAATGCGTAGAGCTTTTTGTCGTGTGTTTAAATGTAATAGCAATGTGAAACAGGAAGTGAAGAAATTCAAAAAAGTACAAATGACCCATATACATATTTCAAGCAGCTAAACTCCCCTCCACTCCAAGTGCTCTACAGGTTTGACGTATATACAGTTGACAAAATAATTATTTGAGCGTTTCCTTTTCTTAAATTATAATAAAATCAAATAGATTGAAGGAAACAGTAATGAAATACAATAACTTAAGGAATTTTAATAACATAAAAGCAAAAACAAAATAAAAATAAATAATTTTTCACATTTTGGCAGATAAGTATACAAAAATCTAATCTAAATAAGTATTTCTACAATTCATTAGAGTATTATAATTAAGAAAAATTTAGTTGAATAATACAAATTAATACTTTGTATGAGGTTCATTAGCTTTAATGATTGTTTCAAAGCGTTGTGGCATAGATTCCACTAATTTTGTTGTGACGATTGGGTCTATGTTGTTCCATGCTTCAATGAAAACTTCTTTTCAACTGTTTTTTACTTGTGTTATATATTTTTTTTTTTCGAATTTGTGGATCTAATAGCATTCATAAATTTTCTATTGATTTCAGATCTGGAGATTGTGGTGGAGTAACCAGTAGCCTTCGAACATTGTAAAGTAATCATATGTTGGTGACCAATTCAGTATACTTTGTGTCGTTATCCTGCAGAAACCGAAAAGTTTGCTCTAAGCCTAATTTCTTAGAATTGTTTAATAAGTTATGCCGCACCACGTTAATTCATGTTTAAAAAAGCTGTCATTGTAATGTGAATAAAACCCAAATTTTCTATTCATTAGAAGCCATACACCCCCAAAACATAAAATTTGCTCTACTAATGCTTGAGAGTTAGGAGTACGCGTTTTGGATCCAACAGATTTGTTTTCTATGCAGTGTTTTGAATGTGGCGGAGAGAAAATTTGAAACTTACTCCCATTAGAATAAAATCGCTAGTTTCCAAAAATCCATTGGTTTATTTTTGTAAGCTAAGGCAAATTGCAGGCGTTTTCTCCTGTTTGTTTCACTTATTCATGACCTTTTTCTTGAGGTTCTTCCTTTTAAACCTGCATTGTGGAGAACATTTCTTATTGTTTGAGGTGTTACTCTGATACATTAGAAGATATTGCAAGGTCTTCAGTAATTTTTTGAGCTGAACCGGTAGAACTTTTTAAAGTTGTTTGAATAAACTTTTTTTTGCCTTCAACGTTACTTGTAATTTGCTGAGGCGTCCTGATCTGGGTTTATTTTTGATGCATCCAATTTTTTCATGCTTTCTCGTTATTTATTAAAAGTTGTTAATGGTATTATAATCGCTTTATCAATTTCACTGTAGAATTTTCCATTTTTATGGAACTCAATTGTACATTTTCTCATGTCTAGATAAGATATCTCTCTAGTTTTAGATGCCATTCTCAATTATTTCAAGAACTATATAGATAAAATGTCAGACTGCAAAAATTATAACGCAATTATTTACAGCTACTATGTCAATAATCCTTCCAACCATTAACAGTATAAACGCATTTCGTATCTTGCTAAGGAAGTGTACGAACCCCTTTTACGCAAGAAACTTATAAGCTTTTCCGGTTAGAAACTTTTTATTTAGCTTCATCAAATTTTTTTGGTATTTTATCTAAAACTTACGGTAAATATATTGCATTAAAATTATTTTTGTCAAAATATATGTTTTGATTTAGTTGAAAATTATAAGGATTTAGAGTGTACAAATAATTCTTTTGCCAACTGTATTTTTTATTCGAATTTCTGATTATACAGAAGAAAATTAAAAGAATAAACTAAAAATGCTAGTTAAACGCTCATGAAAAGTTCTACGGTTCTAATACAGCCTGAATGTGAATTATGATAAACATTATCTTTAAAAATAATAATAATAAAGTGAATAAAATTTTGATACTCAAAAATTTTCTCACTAAATGCAGACAGTAACAGAAATAGATCAAAGCATTCCACAAATTACTTATTAATATAAAATCGAATTAAATTCTCAATTCAAATTATCTCGTTACTATTTAACAATAAAATTTAGCTCTCATTCTATTTTATCTACGAAAACATTGGCTGATCTTATTTCTTATTTAGCCTTAAAACAAATAACATCAATCTTCAATTCGAATGTTTTTTCAAAACTGTTGGTCAGTTTTTTTAATACCCCATGCCACACGCGTTTCAACTGACCTTGAAATGATAATGAAATGTATCACGCACTAATTCGAATAAGGCCGTGATTGGCCAAAAACTATAATTACGGTCGATAATTCCATTCAATAAAGAAGGGGGGAAATGAAGAAATCACCATCTCTGTGAGCACGACTGACCTAGTTTTCAAAACAGAACCAATTTTCGAATTCAACAGTTGTTTTTGTTGAGATTTCATAACTTCCTTTTTTAAGAAAATTATTTCGGCAAACGATAATTACTCGCTCAGAATGAGTAAATAGAAGCCAAGAATGATCGATTATATGGAATTAACTTTCGATTTTGTGGCACCATCAATTTTCTTAAGACGCATGAAAATAATTTAAATTATAGTCTGATGAATTTACAAGAAAATCTGATAGAATATTATCTAAGGGCTACAATAAAATTCGAACTACTGGTTATGGTGGTTTTCGAACAGGGTTATTTGTATAAAAAAACAAACATTAAGGCCATTCTAAATATGAAATAACCAGTTTATTATTTTAGTATAAATAGAAACTCAAAAACAATTATAGAATTCTACCTTTTTTTTGGTGGATTTCCTTATTAATTTTTTGAAGTTTTGTTATAATAAAAATTTTCAGAGCGTCCATGAAATTTTCCGAGGCTGAGCATCTAAAGAGTATATGTATGTCATTAATTCTTTAAATAATCCTTGACTTATGAAATCTTTTCTTCATAAAATTCAGTTTACGCGTTTATTCTCTAAACTTCTCAAACTAAGCACGATTTTTGACATGACAGTTTAAAACAAAATTTTAATTAGAATGATAGCACTTTTTTTTATAACGTAATCCAACGAGGAATGAAAAAAAAAAAAAAAAAAAACACTTTTGATAACATGTCATTCTATCATAAATATCAATATACAATTAAATAGTACTGATTTGTCATTCTTGTACTGAAATTGAATAAAAGAACACACAATACTTTGTAAATTTTGAAAAAAATTCTGAATAAATAATAATAATAATAAAAAAAAAGGGGGGAGGGATCAATTTCTGTAATGAGTCTGTTTTCGCCTATGTTAAAGAGTATGAATCTAACCAAAACTCTTGTGCAGAGAGAAAATTAGTGTGATATTATAGGTATTCATATTATCTCGAGAGGTTTTACTATTCAGGGTGTTTTGAAACTCATGGGCAAAAACTTAAGGGGTGATAGGAAACATCGAAACAAGCAATGCAAACCAAACAACGCAAAGGCGGAGAGCAAGTGACTAACCACGAGACGGCTTTGTAATGGAAAACATAAAGCGCGAGTTTTCTTATATATCGTCATTTCTACCATGGATTTCAGGAGGCATGGCCTTTTCCTGATTATTGTACGTCGCCATGCCTCCTGAAATTCACGGTAGAAATGATGATGTACAAGAAAACTTTAGAATGCTTTAGCACATGATATAGTAGACTCGACAATACAAATGTAGATCTAATGGGGGTGAAGTCTGCTGTTCACAGCGAAAGGTGCAGTATCAAAATATCAACGCTTGTTAGAAGCGTACAAGAAGTTCCATCAGAATCATAGCTACACTAAAAGGAACAACTACAGATTGTATATATCCTCAGTAAAATCTTCATAACTAATACTATTTATCAGGATGCAATTAAACGGGGACATAAGCAAGAGGCATCTGTCTCAAGTGCCAATTTGCAAGTAGGGACAAGTGAGGCTTATATATATTCGATGTAATGTATATCTCATGGATTCTATGAAATTTCAGATATTTCTTGCCCTATTCAGGTTTTGTAGATGATATTCTTCAAGAGAAGTTATTATTGTCGTGTTTACAAGTCTTTAATTTTTGCTTGTATATGATATGTATATAAAAATACATTCTTTTTTTCAAACCTATGTAACTTAATTAAACAAACCATAGAAACATGATTTTTTTACCTTATAATATTCACATACTCAATTACACAAATTCTTATTTTTTCATATAATTTTAAAGAAATCTTATAAGTTTATAAAAAAATATATAAATTTGACACTTTCTCAAATTTACAAAAATTAATATTTTACTGCGCGCATAATTCTTTGCAAAGTTGATCAAAATTTACAAAAGTAACGCTGTAGAATATCAATATTGAAGTAATATATATATATATATATATATATATATATATATATATATATATTTAAAAAAATAGAGATTTTTTTAAAAATATTATTGTTTAGAAAATTAGGAAATTTTAAGAAAAAATCAAATTAAAATTCATATAAAAAAAAAATTCTGTCATTAATTTGTCTAAAAATCCATGTGTATAAGTCATACAAAAAATTTATTTTGGACATGTGTATGAAATTTCAAACTAATTTGATTAATTATTTCTTAAAAATCCTACGGGTGAAGTTAACATTTTTTGTCGTGAGAAAAATGCACGATTAAAGTTGAAAATAACAAAGTTTACCCGTCGATTCGTCTGGAAGTTGTGACAGTATCTTTAAAATTTTGAAACCAAAGTTTTTAGAAGAGATGGAGCCTTAACATAAATTTCTTTTCAGAAAATCGAAAATTTTGACCTTCAAAGGTTGAGACCTTATATGTATTGAATAAAAGTCAGTACAAGAAAACGAAGGATGCGTGGAAAGAAATATCTGGCTGCTTGTTAAAGCTGGTGTAGGATGCATAAATGGCATCTGAGTTTTTAATTAATTCGGTAGAGAGTAGAATGTCTGGAGAGACATTCCAGCAGAATTTAATTAATTCTACATCATCATTAGAGAGTTGACGATGTTCATAATCTTTTGGCCATAGGAATGTATGTTTATGTATTTTAAGTAAATAAAACAGTCAAGATTGAATTAGTCCTGAATAACTTTCTCGGACCTTCAGACCCAAGATTCCCACTAGTTTTAATACCCAATTTAATGTGGAGCTTAGCAAACTGTTTGCTAAAATAGAACTTGTATTAAAAGTTCTCCCTAAAGTGGTCCCAGTTTTTTTGTGCTTAAAATGATTTTTACGAAAAATTTTGTACCATTTGCGCAGCGGCTATTTAATTTTAGAAATGTTACGAAAAAAGTCAGCATTACATGAAATAAAGCTGTAACATAGGCAAATTTTTCCCTTCGACTAACATCTGAGGTTTCTTTCTAATTTTATGTTTAAATTCCCAGCTTCTCCCGAACAAAATGAAAGGTGATGTAAATTAACTAAACTTTAGAAGCGGAGTGAATAAATATAATGGAGTCGAATAAAAACGACAGAAAATTGAATTGATTATTATTAAAGTTATGGCAATAAGAAGAGTGTTAGTGTGATGAGTGCGGAAGTATTCTGGTGAGTATAATGGATTTGGTGATGCTAGGGCTCATCACTGCCGGAGCCATTGCAGGAGGTACTCCATCGAAAAATTCTCCAATATGCGTATTCTTTGATAGATAATAGAAATTGATAATACTCGCGAAGAGAGAAAGTAAACTGTTTGAGGGCATCTCCAAAACGCCTGTGCTTGAACTTGAGTTGAAATTTAGATCTTATAATTAGAATTACATTTAAGATGACAGATGAGACAGGTAATAGAATACTGCCAAAAAGCTTAGTGTTTACAAAGCAAAGGAAGCCAAGGGAGAGGCTAAGCGGAAGCTCTGCTATGAGCAACACTAATGACAATCGAGATTCATGCCGCTTACAATGGTAAGCTAATGAGCTGTTCAAAAACCTTTCAGCAACATTACTCTAAAATTCTACGTTTCTTTCTTCGCTTTGCAAATATGTGAGCCAATCACCCTTGAAAAGTCCTCTACTAACACATCCTTGGTTTTCGATCCGGAAATTGACCCAACCCTTCACCTATAGCCCACTACAATGTTACAGTGCAATGCAAATCGAAAACAAACAATATGCTAATGCATTGAAATTCCAGATGATACACCCAACAGAATTCTTCTCTTCGATTCTCTCAACTCAAAAGAATGCTATCACCTTCCTACAGAAAGCTCACAAACCTTAGCAAAAATCACACGACTGTCCACTTAACACAAGCCCACTACGATAAACCAGATGATTAACAACCGTCATTAACTCAAAATGAGAAAATATGTTCGAGGTCTAATTGTCAATGCTGATGGTACACTATGAAGCCTCGTGAATTGAGGAAAGAATGAAATAAAAGGAAAACTTAAGTGGGAAGAAATGACCATGAAACCCACATGACGGTCAAAAGCTGGTGTTTTTTTTATGCCTTGCCCGTCAACAACCAGTGTACGATGCCGTAGCATGATTAAGAGCGGCGAGGCCATGCTGGCGAGCAGATTATCGTTCAACTCGGAAATGGGCGTTTCAATTGGGGAATGACCTTTAATTTAAAATGCGTCCGCCATTAAGAATGAATCACTTTTCGCCCGCATTAGGGAAGTGTTTTCATGAAGATTGGATTTTTCACAAGTGCTGCTAAGAAAAGATTTTTATATATTTTTTAAAAAAAAAAAATCCTTGAATAGTTTTGTTTGGAGGCAGATTAAAAGGCTGGGAACACAATGGCGAAACGTTTATCTAAAAAACAGAAATGTAGTTATCTATATTTTTTAAGGCTTCAATTTAGCTAGCTATATTCACGTGCATATTTTTACAGTTCAAAATTTGTACTCGAATTTTAATCCTCGTCCTATTATCCGATCGAATAGAAATTTTGCTTACACGAAAAACTCCGATGGCAGTACAATACTGTAGAATGGCTCAAGCACGGATTGGGGGCGAGGGGAGTTGAAATTTTGTATATCTCACGTATTTGCTTTTTTCATTCATAAATTTTATTCATTTATTATTAAATTTCCAGACTAAAAAGAATTAAATAAATGCAAATAAAAAAAATTAAACCTTTTATTTGAAGACGGACTAAAAGGTATATAATAAATTTCTTTATGTAAAGTAATAAATTATTTTTTAATTCTTGCCGCGTCAATACTTCTTTTGTTCTCATTTATGTCGTGGGGTGCTTAATTTATCGGTAATTATCTGAGTATTTCATTAAGTACCTGAAGTTTTAAAAAAAATTACGATTACTTTACCTTTAACAAATTACTTTCTTACTGTTTAGTCACATCTTTAATAAAAGCTTGAATCAAAATGTTTTTGACTCATATTTATTTAATTCTTTATAGATTTAACGAATAATAATAATAAAAAAAAGTTCGATCTTGTATACTTTTTCTTTTGCATCTTATTTTTGAGAATTTATGATAGTGGATTGCAGCATTTTTCTCTCTTGGGATAATTTGGTACCTGTAAAACATTGTTTAATCAGCAGATCTGTCTAAGGCCCGATTTAGAATTTAAAAGCGTCGTAGTTCATTTTCTTTGTGGTTTTTTGATCTATTTATCGATTTGATACTAGATTCTAGGGTGATTTTTTTTTTTTTTGGTTTTCTAGGTTTGATTTGTACATATTTATGTATTGAATTCTATCTTTGTGCCATTTTTAATAGGCTTAGAATTTTTTCAGGTAAATCTGTCTCTTACCTAATCTTTTCGACGTGTAATGTTTATTATTTCTCTTGTTTTATGTAATCAGGCATACAAAAATAATTTAATAGTTTTCCTTCTATTTTATTTTTTTTCAAAAATCTGTAAAAAAAACTCAGTGGTGTGTTTTCTTTAAAAAACTATTAAAACTCTTTTTTTGTTTTAATGTTTGCTCCTATATTAATTTTCATCAGTTATTTTAAGTTCTTTATTTATATTATTGAATTGCTATTTTCATATTACACACACACACACACATATATATATATATATATATATATATATGTATTGGTATTTAATTTTAACAATTTATCAATAAACTGTGTGTTATCACAATGATTATTTCTAACAAAAACACTACTTGGAAATTTCAATGCTTCGACAAAACTGGATATAGAAATTTTTATTGGGCTTATTGGGTGAGTTTATTTAAAAAAAATTATTTTACTGTAATGGGGTTTGACTGCATGTATATGTATATGTGTATGTACGTGTTGTATTGATTCTGATGGCAAAAATTTGCAACACATTTTATAATTATTAAAGTAAAAGGGAAGATACAAGTATATGGGTACGGATTATTTTCCACGGTTCATTACATTTTAATGAAAATACATTGATAGAAATTGGAAAGGTCAACATACGTAGAAGGAGACCTTTAAATGTGGCAAGCATATTTAAATTTATTGTAAAATGTGGCATATCAGACCCCGACCACTGCATTAAAAAATCTTGTTGGCAATAACAAAGTAATGGAAATAAAATAGCGAAAAATGATTGGTTAACGTACAATCGTTGATGTGAGAAATACAAGTTACAGCATGTGTATGGAATATCTTCATTTTTTGCTTCAGAATCAAAAATTCCTCTCCATTTGAAACTTGAGGGACTTAAGCAAAACTCAGTCATTTGAATTTAATAATGTTAAGTTTCATTTCAAAGTGTGTTGTTAAATACAAAACGATCGCGTGTACGGTTGGATTCTGATAACAAATATGGTAGCCTTGGTTACATGTTTGTAATAGTTTGACCTTGAGAATGCTTCATGTGTTATGCATTGGGATTCAAGGTTTTTGTTTAGCAAGAATGTACTGTGGTTCATAAATGTATAATGCTTTTGATTATTTCGTCTTTACGACAGTTTAATTACTTACATTAGATGTAAAAATTTTGTATTAATAGTAAATGTAATTTCCATTTGAAATATTTTCTCAAGTAGTTTATGTAGTTTTAGAATTATTTCTATAGGTAACTAGAACAATGTTGTAAAATGTGCACGTTAAAAGCTACGTGTGCATTTTGAATAAATTTTTCAGTTATCAGAAAAAAAATTAAGTGAGATTCAGCTGAAATTATTCAATTAACTCCTACAAATTCAGTGATTAATTAAATAAAAAAATCTTATAATTAATATAAAAATATATAATTCATTAAAGGGTTAGTTAAATTAAAATTTAAAAAATTGTAAGATACACAAATATTAATTTAATCCTAAAAATATGCAAATTTTAATAGAATGAAAAAAAAATTATAATCTTCAATTCCTTACTTTGAGTTAAAAATCTTGAAATGGCAATTCAATGCAAGCAAAATATAGTTTTTCAGCGATAAAGAAATCCAATGCTGAACAATATGTGTTCATAAATTTTTTTTTAAAAGGATCTACTCACACTTTGTGATGTTGGGCTATTCGCAATTTTCTTTTCATTAGCTGCGGGGACTTCTCGGTAATTTGAATTGATTACGATTACAGTTAATTTCCAACCAAATGAAATGTGATTAGGTTAGTTAGATGAAGATAAGTGCAGTGAACTGAGTTAGAGATAATGGAAGAATAAAAAGCAAAATAAAATGGAAAGGAAAGAGAAGAGAAGAGAAACAGAGGATAACGACGTGCTTATATATGTTGTAAAGTGATTTCTTAGTTCAGTTTATTTTTTTAACGTCGCACTAGAAGCAACACGAGGGCTATTGGCAACGGACCTCGTAATTCTGAACTTCGATCAAGTGACGAGGACGACACCTGAGCAGGCACCCCCTCTCCTAACTTCCACACCACGCCAATGGGAGGACTTTGAGCCCCGACAGATTTAATGTGCATCAGCCCCGGCTACACGGTGGGTCTTTAGCGGCCAAGGCTCGAACCCGCAACTGAACGAAAAACCCCGGCCAAAAGTCTAAAACCATGACCACTAGGCTACCGAGGCCACATGTTGTAAATTGGAATGAATCATCGTAATTAATCGTTTATATTGAAACGATTTGAAAGTGACTCCTGAACAGAATAACAGGAGTGGAATCTGCTATAATCGAGAAGTGCTTGAATCGGAATGAGTGATTTGGTAAGTTAAGACTTTATTATTTGAACATAAGCTAGGATTACCAAAGTTAAAAAGGATTCTAGAGAGAGCAATCTTGCACATTCTTTGATAGATAATGAAGTGTGTCGTCCTTTTCTTGTGTACCTTCAACTGAAATTTGGAACTTATTGACTAATTAATTAAGACTCTAAGACGGCTGTGGAGTTTAATAACGAAGGCCGTCACAACTTTTTTGAGAAAATTAATACTGTATCATTTTTTTTTTTTTTTTTTTTTTTTTTTTTAATATAAAGGAATTAAAGCTTTATATGAAACTTTGCATTGCAAAAATGTTACTGTTATTTATGAGCTTGATTGAAAAGTAATGTCTCTATGGCTATAGCTTTTTGTTTGTTACCCAATGTTCACAGTTTTTGTCGCACCTGAAAGCTACATGGGTCTTCTCTGTGATGCATTGTTCACCTATTTCTTTTCCTCGCATTAGCTCCAACGCATGTCTAGTAGGAAAAATTCCATCGGCGATGAATTCCGGTGGTTTTTGTCGACACCGGGCTTAGAGGGCAACTTTCATCTCGTTGTCAGAACGAAAATGATGTTCCTCAAGGGGCTCTTTCATCTTTAGAAATAGGTGAAAGACTCTAGGTGCAAGATCGGGGCTGTATGGTAATCAAACTTCAAATGTTAGAAACTTTTGTCACCTTTCTGCTTCAACCTCATCTCCATGGCGAAGTGACTGTTCACGAAAGAAATATGAGTTGAATATTAAAAGCATAATTAAAAAAAAAAAGAAATCTATTTTAAGTAAAAATTTCAATACAATACAATACAATTACAATAGGAAAACATTTAAGCAATGTTTGTTACTGCTCATGTAAATATTCGAAGAAATATTAATTTAGAATGCATATTTATAAAAATAATATCTTAAAATATTCGAAGACATTCTCTTTTAAAGTAATAAAATTTTCGGTTTTTAAAGTTTTAAAAGAAATTTTTCCCTTGATTCAATTTTCCACGAGAATTAATCATACTTGTTTCAGAGTAAATTATCTGCTCTACGTGTTACCGACCTTTTTTTTTCTTCTTTTTTTACCTGCAGTTGCTTAGTCATTTGTAAATGATTGGTTGACTGACTTAATCGTTTGTGACAGCTAATAGATTTTGATTAATCGGAAAACACACACATATAATTAAATTATTCCTTGAAATTTCGATAAAAAATAGAAAATTAAAGGTTTGAATATTCCTTTTCTTTGTTGAGCAAAATTTCTTTTTTGAAATTCTTGAGATTTTTTTAAAGTAAAAAAAATACTGACAACACATTTTGTGCCCCTTTTAATAAGATAGAAAAGTTAATTTTGTTGTAGGGAACACCGTACCTTATGAATAAATTTTTTAATTAGATATACAAAAAAAAAGTTTTTGTTTACCTCATTTAAACTCACATAAAATATACATTTCAGGGGGGGGAAAGTGTTATATATTTTAGTGTCTTTTAAAATTCCTATTTCAAAATTTTTTAATATTTTTAAGCAATTTTTTTTCTCACCATTTATAAGAAGTGTTTTTCTCGTAATTCTGTGCCTGGGCTTTTTAGTTCTGTTGTTATTTACTGTTCCACTAACTTTTTCTATGAGAAAAACAGCTATATCTAATTTACCGATTTTTTAATAAAAAAAAAAATTATCGGTCTAAATCCTTATTCCACAAACAAAATTATCAGAGATATTGTGCAAAACAACTAGAAAAAATTTCAAAACTTTATATTGATTACAAGAAAAGCCTTAGCATTTTAAGTAAGTGTCCGTCACAATAAATAAAAAAATTGAGAAAAAAAACGATCTACCGACCATTTTGATTTCGTTATGTTAATGTTAATCCTATGGAATTTCGATTTCAATTCTCACACCTTTAATATTTGACCTATTTGAATGTAATAAAGTGCAACTGAAAGAACAAAAAATAATGAAGATTTCTGTGGATTTACTTTTTTTCTCCAATTTTTAAAAATATTTTAAACTATTTTGAAGGACTGGAAAACTCATAAACGAATCATTAAAATAGGGGTAAAAATATTTTTGAAAAATATATTAAATATTCGAAATTCCATCATAAAAAGCCCCCCCCCCCCAAAAAAAAAAAAAGAAGAAAAACCACATTGCTAGGTGCTTACATCAATATTTGCAGGGAATTATGACAATCGCATGCGCAAAACGACTTTTGGTATTATATAATATTTGCAGGAGCCAACTTCGTGAATTAAATAGCAGTTTTGTTTACCATATTTTTAAGCAATTATCCTTTTTTTGTGGCTTAAATAATCGTGTTCTAATCTTAATTTAAACGAATAGTTTATTATTATAATTGCTATTATTATTATTGTATTAGCCACCAAAGGGGCTTTTATTTTCGCACAAATATGAAATTTCGCCCCTGACCACTTTTCAAAATAAAGTGTTAAATGCGCGTGACGTGTTTAATCTAATTTGGTTTCTTTCAGCTGATTCACACTAGTATGAGTTTGAATTGCAGTCACCTCACTGAAGTATTAATGTTAAGAATAGATTAATAGTCAAAGAGAGATTTATTTTATTTTCCTTTTACGACAGCAATACTTACATTTAGCTTAAATATATTCAATTTAATAATTTACCCTTTGCTTTCATTTAAATACCTGAAAAGAATATTATTGTCCGCTTTTATTATTTTATCGTTTGCTTTAATTGTAATATTTAAATTAATATTTTTATAGCATGATCGTTTGTTTTGTATCGAAAGTTGGCATTGTTTTTGCTCGGTAGAAGTTTTTATGATTGGACCTGTGGTAGCTAAATTTGTACTTTGCAAAATTTTGTACAGAATTATAGCTAATGCATATGCAAACAGACATTTGCAATTAGATAACAATTGCATGAGCGAACAATCTACTTCACGTTGACCTTGCTCTGGTCAGTAATATGAATAATTTGCAAGACAATTTTCTCTCTCTCTCTCTCATTACATTGTTAATCAATCAATAAAAAATTATAAACACAACCAATTTACATGAACATTATATTATTTTAATAAAATAGTGATATCTGTAAACATTACACATTCTAGACAATAAGTAAATTCAGTCTGGAATAGAAAGAACTCATAGTCTTAAAATAGGTCGTCTAAACACACCTTGTTAAGTTTTCACCAATACAATTCTTATTTCCTTATCTTTACCAGGATACGCTTCGATTACACACCCCATTGGCCAATTGTAAACGTCTCTGATTATCTCTTAATGGCCACCATTCCACCACAATATGAACATTACATTTTCAAAAATTCCTTTCTTTTTAGTGTACTAAAATTATTTGACCATTTCTTCCAATTATTTGGACTACCTTTGATTAATTTTGCCAATGTTAATATATTGTCAGGTAAAATTTAGAAGACACTTAATTCTGCAAGCTGGAAGTAATAAGATGGCCTATAAAAAGTGGGTATTAAAACTATCTAAAGTCATCAATTCAAAAAGATATGGGATAAGGTGGTGTGGAATTTGAAATTCCCTCTGATTTGTACATAATTATTGAAAGAAGTAACTCTGTATAAGTTGGTGAATTTCTTACTACACACGTTTTTAGTGATACTAGCGTGACTGCCACCCCCAGACCTCTCTCCGATGAGACAACTCTGGGTGGAATAAAATTCAAATTTATACCTTCACCCACTAAAAATTACCTAGATTTTCATCAGGTTGGGTGGCTTGTAATCTATGAGAGTCTCTTTAGCTCAAAATCACTACCCACAGGGAACAGTTGTAATTTGTCTGGATAAATATTTAACATCTCTCTCCTACTGGTGGTCACTTATGAGTTTAGAAATCAGAGCATCACCGCCTCAAATAAATTACAAGTACCAAAATGACACGCTTTTTGCTGCAAAACGCACAAGCCATAATTTTACTTTCTACACTTTTTCTTTTTATTTTTACTAGTAGTATAAACCAATCACAGAAATAAGCTCCTAATGCATTAGAAGGAAAGTTTGTGGTGGGTCTAATCTTCTAATAAAGTGTAAGACTTGCTCTCATGTTTTTGGCGTACATTTGAAATATTGATACATGATGTAGGCCATTTTTGTTTCCACATCACGACCACTTATAGGAAATCTTTTTCTTCTTGTGGGAAACAATAAACTCTAGCCTACGCAAACTATCTTTAAAGTTATATTTTTGTACTTAAGAATTGTTTTTTGCTTTTAAGGATAAGATATTAGTTTTTATCACAATTATACTGACTATTAACCTATTCTTTACCACGTACTTAGACATATTATTAGCAATAAAAGGCCAATGATTCTTTTATTTTAGCTCTTCAGAAGATACTTATGCGTATTTCTTTTAGTCACTAATTCACCGAATTATTCAAGCTTGTTCACGCAGGACTATGATTAGTGTCTGTTTTCCATCATTATGTTGCAGTGGACCAGATAATTTACCATTATTCAAAGAAGTTGTAAACAAAACACAAAATACGTACACATTTGCTAAATTATTAAATAATTAAGAAAATTATCAACTGTTGTTTTTATTCAAGACATACTCAGAATTACACTACTTTAAGTTGTTTAGTAAAATTGTCATTCATAGACTCAATTAGGTTCATTCTGTCAGGATATTCATCCGCCGTGTAAGTAGAATATTCTCTTTTACATTTTATATGTTTTACTAACTATTTGGACAAGTTTCAAATTGTGCTACAGAAGATACAAAGAGAGAGAGAGCAGAGAGACAGATACCAATTATTAATTAAACAAAGACTGATCATGGCAGAATCAGATTGTTAGATTCTAGAGAGAGTTGTGTTCCGTACTGAGTAACCTTGGCCAAGCCACAAGCCAAAAATAATAGAAGGATAGACAGCATTAGAAGAGGAAGCGTAAGAGAGAGAAACACTTTACTTGTCTTGATTTTATGTTGGAATTCCTAATGAAAAAGTAATAGAACATGTTACATTTTGGCTTAAGGTACATGGAATAAAGAGAATTCCAACAAAAGACAGGAAGTCTAGTATGGGATTATCATTTAGCATGATCATGGGAAAAAGAAAGTAAAGAAACAAATTTCATGAGCTTGTGATCTAATAAATAAAACGATAATTTGAGAATGAGATCAGGAAATAAAATTAACTCTTTACTTTTTGAATTGGGGAGTGGGGATAGAATAGAAAATTAATTATTATTACTGAGAAGTGTGTAAATAAGTTAAATCATTAGATTATACATATATATATATATATAACATCATCATCATAATACATTTTTCAATTTTTTATCATCAATAACACTTTTGATCACTTAGTCACCCACGCTTCTTTTTTTTGTTTTTTTTTTTTTTCAAAATCCTCCAGAATCTTTTTCATAAAATGAAACTCTACTCGTCGTTTGTCATCGACAATGATAAACCTTTCGATGACTAAATTATTCAGAGTAGTATCAGAGCTGGTATGTCCACTGATATTCTATTCCTGGAGTTTTGCGTTGTATACACCAACCATTATATATCTTTCTTACGTCTGTTCGTTTTTGAGAAAGATAACAAAAGATTCTATTTTTATATTATTTAACCGCGATATCGAGACCTATTGCTTTGTTATAACTGAGACCTTTAAGTAAAGAAAATAATTCCAGACATATTCTCATAACTTCATAATCCTCCAAACAACATTTTATTTGCAGTTATATTGTTCCTATCTTCCCTTCAGACACCTCAGAGCATCAGCTACTTATGTAGCTATATGGCGTGTAAGAATGAAAGAAAAGAGCAAGAGTACCAATACCGTGAGTTTAAATCTAGGGGTGAGGAGACATACTAGGGCATTTCTCCAGGTTGGAACACACGAATCAGTCAACCGTTTTAAATAGCACTTGCTAAGCTAGGTCAAAATCGAACTTCTAACCTTCCTTCACAGATAAATGTTATTTTTAAGGTCCTAGAGTAAAATTTGGGCATTTGGCTTTTTGTGGGAAAATCACAAAATGAACATTTTCTACTATATTTTGATAATCAGATAAAATAAATAAAAATATACGTTCCAAAAATATTTTTTAAATAATCATACATATCATAATGGAAGAATTCTCCATCAATAACATTAAATATAAATCATTATTAAAGCACAACGATAATATCCTATATTCTCGTTCACAATTATTGCAGTACAA
Source organism: Nephila pilipes (assembly GCA_019974015.1). Classification (NCBI taxonomy): domain Eukaryota; kingdom Metazoa; phylum Arthropoda; class Arachnida; order Araneae; family Nephilidae; genus Nephila; species Nephila pilipes. The sequence goes on from BMAW01063029.1 coordinate 89,125, forward strand.
AGAGTCTCACTTAAAAATTTCAGTTTGAATAAGCCTACAAATTAAAAAATCTCGAAACCTCACATTTGTTAGACTATTAAGGAGATTTAGAAAAAGTATATATATTGCAAGTCCACAATAATTAACCATTTGCTTATTATAAAAGAAAAATACACGTTGTTTAAGAAGATTCTAAAAATTAAAATAAAATGAATTTGAAACTATGCCTTGTACTAATTTTATCAACATATTGCGCCAGTAATTGAAAGTTACTCCCCTACAGTTTTGATACTATTTTTAAATCAGTATTTTAATGTAACCTTCAGACCAAAAAGACCTATTTTAAAGGGACACAGTACCTTTAAAAATGACCAAAAGTATCGAAAACACCTATTATTACACTTATTTTATTATCATCTTTCTAAATATATATACAAAATTTCATACCTGTAACTGACATTATTTGTAAGGTATTTAAAGTTTCTTTAACTGTATACCAAGTCATTTTCATTTACCTTCAAAGGTGATTGGTTTTCCTCAGCTTTTACTTTTCACGACAGTCAAGTTTGTAAAACACTATGGCAGTTTTGTGATCAATGCTTTTTGAAAATTTTCAGATTGTTTTTGTATATGTTTGATAATTTCTGTGTGTATGGAACAAGAGTTTAGACAGATAGTTAATTTTTAAAAATCCATAAAAATTAGACATGTGATTTTTAAATTTTATTTATTTATTTGCTGTGCTTTGTAGTATCTGATAAATTGGGAAAAACTGTAAAACTGCACCAAGTTACACTAGAGAACAAATAAGCCCAGATCAGAACTGTTACCCAAAACACTTGTAAGGAAGTTGTGAAAAATTGTTTAAAGAGAATATTAGAATGTGGTGTTGTACTAATGGGGAATTTTTAAAATACTGAAATATTTGAAAATAATTAACTAGCTTTAAATGATTGTTTTGTTTTGAACTAGGTAATTTTTCCTTCTGAAGTCATATTTTATGTGTGCTCAAATGTAGTGCATAAAACGTAGCTATAAATATATAATTAAAATATTTGCTCACTGAAACAACAATGTGTAACAAATCAATTTTTATTTCGTTAAAAGAATGTTTTATTGTCCGAAAGGCAGGGTATGAATGTTTTCAACTTACTGTAGTTAAGACTTATTCTGTACACGCTCGATAACTCCCGAGGTCTAAAGTGAAAAGCTTATTTTTGCAAATTTTTATTCATCAACTTCAACACCTTTTGTTAATCACCTTTTGATTGATACAATCAATTCCAACCTTTTCAAATCTTTTTCCCCATTTTTAAAGAGAAATTTTTGATGCAGTAAATAGCGATAAGCAGCTTTTTCCTGAATCACATCGACTCGTTGCTGTTTTTGTTCCAGCAACAATCGCTGGCACCGCGGAAAAACCTTTTTCACTTCACTTCAAAAACCTTTTCTGGTCCGATCGACTTAAAATTTTGACACGTTTCAAGCAAAGGTTGGTACTCTAGAAGACCTGGTTATTGGTTTTGAACTTACCATCTGGGTTAGTCTCGGGAGTTATTGATCGATGTGTTAGAAATTATCAGTAATGTCGATTTATTGATTAAACGAAAATTTAAATATCATGTTTTTCACAAAATAGATTTAGGTTCATTTCCCTGATAATATTTACCGAAATATGGGTAAGATTAAAGAAAATGATACTTATTCCTGTTATTCAAAATTTGTTCGTGAAAAATGCATTTCCGACTAACCTTTAAAATATCTGTCCTCTCCTCAGGCAAAATTCTTGAAAAGCTCTCTACATTAAAGCTCCTCATTTAGGTTGGTTCCAATCAACTCGAGTAAACGTAATGCGAAGGCGCCATTACGTTGAGAGCGTTTCACTCGCCGTGGTGAGGAAGTCGAAGTGATTTCACTGCTCATAATCGTTTAACGCTTTTAGCTTTCTTGAGGAAAGACGATACTTTTTGTTATTCTTTTTCTTTTCAATCCATTTCAAAAATGGAGTCTTTAGCAAAAACAGCAGATGATGACTGAAATTCTCGTTGCACTAAAATCAGGTTCGTTTCTCAAGAGAAAATATCGCTTCTCAAAGATGGCGTAACTACAGCATTTCAGCCCGAAGCGCCATTCAGGCGTGATCATCTGTTATTACAGCTAGATATATACTTAACTTTTACTTATGATCCCCGAAGGCAGAACTGCACCGTGCGTAAGCTTCTCTAATTAGAATGTTAAATGAAGTCTAAATCGATTATTTTGTTTGGAAATCATGCAAGTTCTACTTTAAATCCCACTTCGGGAAAAATTCGAATGACATTGAAAAAGTTTTTCTATGTGGCATCATCTCGAAAGAAAACAATAATCAAAGTAATCTTGTTCTTTAGAATATTTTTGAATTCATTTCGACTTTTTGAGTTCACGCTTTGGCAGCAGTTTCTACCTGCAACCAGACGATACTTTCACATCGTGTTATGGTTAAATGATTGGTAGGAAGTTTTTGGTAAACTTTTAAGTACATTCTTAACTTCAACGATGCGTATGTGCTGAGATATTTAAATGGAAAAATAAATAGATAATTCGCTGATAATACTTTTATTTCACTTTTCATGTGAAGTCATATCAAATCCAAATAAGATAAAAATGCCTCAAAGAAAAATAACCACCTTGTAAGAGAAAAATATACATAATGTAGTTTTAATGTATTTATTTCTTTCTGTTTCGAAAAATAACAATAATAATTTATTTTTGATTTTATGGTGTAAATCTTAAAACAAAAAGAAGAACGAGAAATTAGTGGTTTGTTTTAAAGCTCGTTGTGAAAATTTTATTTTAATACGATGAAGAAAGAAAACACTTGAAAATGGTTAAGCAGAGCAAGATTTTTAGAATTTAGTAATATTCGATTTAATATATGTTGATACGTTAAAGATATATCTATCTGTTGGAGTATTTTTAAAAAGGTGCTTTCAAAGATTTTTATTGTTCGTGAGATATACAATGTGGTTTCTAATATAGAGATGGAACTAATATGTAACTTAGAAGCGGAAGTTGATGAAAATCATAGGAAATGATTGGTTCTGACAAATCAGTTAGCCAATGTGTTAAAATTCTGGTAGATTACAAATTAAAATGTATATTAAAATAACTTTTAAAAAGTGTATTTTATTACCCATTAAAAATGAAACTGCTACTTATTTTGTAATAGTAGTTTCAAGAGTTCATAAATAAATTATTACTGGATCATTTTTACCATATTTTAACTTATATCCTTGTCGTGTGCAAAAGTATGAATTACATTAATTAATAGAAAATAAATAGTGAAAGTTTATATGTGTGTGTGTGCTTTTATTTTTAACTAAAAATACAAACACCGGATTTTATAATCCCCCTCCTCATGTTTTCAGTAGTTATCTAAATAACAATTAACTTTATACTTGGAAAATTCCCCATATAACCCACTTTTCCAGCAGATATCTATTTATACCCATAAAGTCTTAGAAGTTTGTTACATTTCTTGCAAGAAGTTTGTATTGATGATTTATTCTGCTGAAGTAAACTCAACTCTTATAAAATTGCTTAAAATCATTTGCTTACTGTAAAAATTTTTACTGTTCCAAAAAGTAGGCACTCGCTCCCAAGACCACTATGCTCAATAATGGGTTACTGTTACACGTTAAGTTAAACTAAATCTCATGTAGCGTAAAATGGAAATTCAGAAAATGAGGTTTTTGTTCATAGGCCATCTCCGTCATATTCAATAGTTCATATGATAATTCGTGACAACAGATTGCTTTGTGTGGTTCTAATGCGACGTAAATTAAACTGTGGTAATTCATTTCTCAGTGTTGGAAAGTTTTTGTAACGAGCAAATACAAATTATAACTAGACAAACAAATATACTACAGAATAATATACGAGCAAAACAGAGTACTTTAGTGAATAAAGAAAGTGTGGCAACCAATTCAGTGTGTGATATTATTATTATTATTTATTGGTATTATTATTATTATTAATGTGTGTGTGTATTATTATTATTGTGTGTGTGTGTGTGTGTGTGTGTGTGTGTGTGTGTGTGTGTGTGTGTACAGTAAAAAAGAAATATTTTCGTATAGATTTTTTTTTCATATTAGTCAAGAAAAAAATTCTTTTGAAAGAAAATATAATAATCATCTCAGCCGATTAATCATTATTATTAAATTATTCATTGGAAGATGATTATTATTTTATTTTTCGGAATGAAACATTATAATTAAATAATTATATAATTACAATATTTCACACGCAGCGAAAAACTCAACAACAATTTCCAGTGTCCCAATTTCTTCAATTCTAGGATATTTTTTCTTTTGTGTATTGTACTTTCTAATTGTACGTTTACAACTTATTTGTCAAATTTATCATTTATAATATATTGCATTTTTTCCCTTAAATTTCCATTTCCCTTCTTTGTCCTTTAAGAACAGAATACAAATAGTACAATCTATTATTTCAGTTTTAAATTCGCATTGAACTTATCAACCGATATTCAACAAAAAGAAATAGTTAAATAATCTTTTCATATGCAAATAACATGCTTAGAAATGAATATTAAGATCACCCTGTATTAAATAAGTCTTGATCTCCCATATACGTGTTTGTGGTTTAAAATAACATTACCAAAATACTCATACATTCATATTTCAATGATGAATTCACCCACGATATTCATTTTATAGGTGTAATAAATCACCTCCAACATCCAAACAATGGTAAATCAACAAAATTGGGTTCATGTTCTATTCTAAACACAAAAGCTCAGCAGTTTGAAACGACTTTTCAAAAGAATTACAAGTTTCTTGAAATGCAGTGAGATAAAAACCAATGAACCTAATTCTACATTTGTTATTGTTATCAAATAAAACGAAGTTTTTCGAGGCAATTCACTAACGTTCTTTTCCAGAAGAGTTGAAAATAGAATGGAACTTTACTGGAGTTTTATGAACAGCTTAATATGTCACGGCCATTTTTTTTTTCTTGAGGAGAACAGCTTCTAGGTATTGTTTTATTCTTAACAAATCACTGCCAGAACAATTCGTTCTAACATTCGAACAACACCTTTTATTTAGAAGAGTTCTCATAACTCTATCTATCTTCACAAAGCTTTAACTAGTCCTTGAACTACGCCTGCACTCAGTCATAATCGTAGCTGGCGAAATAATTATAAATTAATATTAAAATAATAACTATTGTATTTTCCCATAATCGTAATCTGACCTGAAGTTCAAGAAAATCAAACATTGTTCTTAAAAATACCGAATGAAAAAAAATAATGCTGTTTGAAAGAAATAAAAGTTCTAAAAGTATGTCATCCACGTGTCTTCTGCGCTTTGAGAATTTACACCAACTGGTACAATAACCGAAGAACTCACAGAGATTGAATAAATAAATAAATAAATAGCCTTGCACGAACGAATGGTAGTTTTTCAGTAAATTATTCTATGTTCGTGACTCGTTCTTGTTGCCAAGAACATTTTCCTAAATTGTCTCCCCCGATTTTCAGACGATTTTTGCTTTACAATGATGTTTCAAATAATTATTCTGTTTGTCTCCTTATTTTGTTTGAGATCGTAGAGTTGAAAAAAAAACATTCTAAAATCATCATGATTTGAACATTGAATTTAAAATTCTTGTGATAGCTTTCAAAACAGGAAAAAAAAATTTGCTTAAAATCTGCAAAATTCAGTTAACGTTTTACTCGAAACGATGCATAAAAATCATTAAGCAATATTTTGTTTATTCTATGAACAGTTATTTTGTAAACATTGTTTATAGAAGAAATGTATCAAGTTCTTATTTTCATTATACGTTTATTCTTACTAAAAGCATCAGAATAATTTATAAACGTTTTATGGAAGGAAAAAAAATCTGCATACTTATAAATTGCTATAAAGCAATGATACTTGTGCAGTAGAAAAAAATAATACGTAGGAAAAAAATAATAATAAACAGCTAAAAATGAGGAATGGTGTTAGGAAATTTTTTTAACTATTTTAACAAAGAAACTATAATGTTTGGCGAATTTTCCACAAATGGGGGGGGGAGATTTTATAAACTAATAATGTGACATATTTTTTGGGGGAAAAAAAATTTTTTTTCATGCAGTTTTAAAAAAAAAACCTGTTAAGTTCAAGTATAAATTCGGGATATCGTTAAATAATAAATTTCACTTTAAATTTTTAATCTGAGAAATAGGTACATGATGAACAAATATATTTCGAAAATTCTATTTATTTTTCGAACTTAATTCGATGTCAACCGAACAATCTAATTTAACAGATGTTACAAAATATCCAGCAAGACAATGTTTATCTAATTTGTAACGAAAGAATACCAAATTAATGACCTCTAATAAATGCATCTGCGTTGCAGGGCATATGCGCAATACGTTTAGGACAGCTGAAATTTTTCCTGCAAGGACAAATCACTTGTGTTTAACTGAGCAGGAACGCATTTGCGATTACAGAGACAGAGCGGATATGATATCCCGTATTTAATATCTCTTTATACAATGCCGATAAATTTTAATTTTATAAAATGTATTGTTTAAAGAAACGTAAGAGCTAGAGGGTGAAAAATTTACATATGAAACAGATTCCAAATCGCAAAGAAAAAGAAAGCATTAAAGTATTATCGTCAGCAATATCAAAAAATGCAGCATTTCTATAAGAGATATCATTTTCCATTTAAATGATAAGCATAATAATAGTTTTTTCCAAAGAGAATAAACTTCTTATGTCATTATTTTCTCTTGAATTCATCGGATAACAAATATTCAGAATTCTAGGAATACATGTATATGCTAATACTTTAAATTCTACGTATTAAATAAGATTATCTTTTATTTTTAAAATTATAGCAATTTTATCATTTTTACAATGGAAATAATTGTGGCGTCACACAGGAAAAAGTACGAGATCTTATGACTGCGGTTTGTTTCGAAATTCAATTAAACTTTTTGCTTGAGAAAAAAAAAAAATAAAGTAAAAATTAATTTTTCATTTACGATTAAGAAAAGAGGGGAAATTAAGAAAGGAGATAATTATTATTTTCCGATAAATTATGATTATTTATGTTGTTTATGTTTGGCTGTACTGGAAAAGGATCGGAAAGAGAAAAAAAAACTTTGAATAAAATGGAAGGAAATATATATTTTTCTTCTTCTCAGAGCGATTCACATATCCTTTGCCAATATATCACGTGTCCCTGGGGGTACCACAGTTTCAAAAAAAAAAAAAAAAAAATTAAATAAAAGAAATATTTTATTTAATATCAATATTTTTTTTTTAAAAAAATCTTATTTTGGGGTTACTTAAGTTTTTAATCATGATCAAGGGGAACAAACAACAAAAGATCATATTCAAGGTATGCAAATACGACTGAAGAGTATTTTTTGATTTTTGATCAATCATTAGCGTTCCACTTAGAAGCAACACGAGGGTTATTGGCGGCGGACCTCGTTATTTTGAACCTCGATCAAGTGACGAGGTCGCTACCTGAACTGGCGCCTCCCTCAACAAATTTCCAAACTACACCGACGGGAGGACTTGAGACCTTGACAGATTCAACGAGCATCAGTCCCGGTGCACCGCGGGTTTCTACTGGCATCAGGGCGCGAACCCACGACTCGAAGAAAACACCGGTCGCGAGTCCGACTTTGACCACTAGGCTACCGCGGTCACTCTAAAGAGCAAGATCAAAGGGTATATTCAAAGAAAGACTTAAGAATCGTTGTTCTATTGAAGTTTTTTTTTTTTTTTTTTAAAATTAAGATACTATATTATTATAAGACAATCTATTATTTTGATTGTTGCTTGGTTTCCGATGTGCAGGATGAATCCAGGTCTTCTCGACGGTAACAACTCGACCCAAAATGACGACGACTCGACGCGGTGGCAGTCTAATTTAACCCATGAATCTATATCAAACAGGCATTTTTTGAACCACTCTCGAACGTTTAATTGAAATTCATACTAAAAAATTTAATTCGTTTATAACGAAGTAAAGTTTATATTTATATATTGGTCACAGTATACTCAAAAAATGTTTTTTTTTTCTCTCGTTAATTAAAAAGGTGATACCACAAGAGAGGACGAAAAAGTTTTTGGAGTGATATTTTAAATAGCTGCATTACGTTTTGAATAGCCAATAAAATATTTAAATGATTTTTCTCATCATAAAAACTCAAGATGTGTACATTGCTCACGTGGCAATACCAGTTTCTCTGCAATTCTGAAATCCTTACCTAGCTGTAAAGATATGAGGGGGAGGGGGAAAAAACACATTCATCCTTTTAACAGGTCAGCTACTTTTGACATATGGATTGGAATTCTGCGATAAAGTCTTCCTCAAAGTGTTCTTGAATCGATATAACTGAAGTATTAAGATAATATTCAAGGTTATGAGAATTAAACAATACCTTATATGAACACATTTCACAGAACATTCCATTAGAATAAATATATATATATATAATGATAATAAATTAAATAAATCACCATAAGGAATGATAAATCTGTGACTTCCTCAAGACTAAATTTTCCCTAAAACATTAATTTGTAGGAGATAAAAGATGAATGTTTCAGAATGCCTTACGTGTGTGTGTATTAGCTAGTTAATATAATTAGACATTTTTTTTTAACAGAAAAATCGTCTGAACTTAGTCATTTGACATATACAAATATTTCCTTGGCAGTTCGTTCAGTACAGGTGTAACTTTTATTTATTTTTTTTTTAGATTAAAATTGTTGAACTCTCTCTTGCGAAATTATCTTCATTATCATACATAATTATGATGTAAATTAACTAAATCAAATGGTACATTTGTTTAGAAATCATTTCAAAATTTTATGCGGATCTAGTTTTAAAAAACAAGGCTCTCATTTTAAGACTATTAAAATACCTAAAACTGAATTTTTTTCTTCGAATTATTTAGTGATGTGGTAGTCTAATTGATGCAGCAACAACTTGGCGGTAAAAAGGTCTTGGGTTCAAGTCTCCTGCCCTTTAAAGACAGTCGTGAGGAATGATGGGTGGCGCTACACATCAAATTGATCTCAGCTTCCATATCCTCCATACGTGGCAAGATTAAGAATATTTTATTACTTTGCTCATTTCCAAATGATTCAAAGAGAAACGAATAAAAATAAATATGCAAATTTAACTCTAAAATAGAAACATTGTATACTAGAAATTTTTAAAAGAAATTAAATTAAACGAAAAATTAAATTGACAACTACTAAAATTATAAAAAAAAAAAAGAGATAAATTGAAGTACTGTAAAATATTAAAATTTGAAGAAAACCAAAATAATGGAATGTAATATATTTAATGTTACAACAGATTTTAGATTGTTAAGCTGGGTTATTCCAGAAATACAGGCCAAACTAGATATAGAACTGTAGTGAATAAATAAGGAAATAGAGAAAATGTATGTGTTAAAGTCCTGAGAGAAAGAGAAAAGATATAAATTTCGAGATTATAGCGAACCCGATAATGGTGCTATAAAATTAAGGAATCATTGGATAAATGATATTTGACTCGGATCCAGGTTACAAGTATTATTCCTGACTAGGATCCAGTTTGCTGTTATTGACAAATGCAGATTTTGCAATTTTATCTTTGGTTTCGGACACGAGTGAGTTTCCGCTCCACATTCATTATTTTAACATTTAGTTAATTTTTAATAAATAATATTAGACAGAATGAACATTGCTTAAAGATTTGTCTGTTTGACCATTTTTTGACTGCTTACTCTACTTAGAGAATTTCGATTTGCCAAAGTAGTGGCATCATACATTCTCGACCTATTCGACTTACGACCACATATAATAATTAATCAATGTTGTTGCGTCAATGGATAACTCTGATAATAATGGATAAGATATTCCCGAAGGTCTAAATGACAGTAGATCAAAACTTTTATTTATATCTCTTGATAAACTATTATGGCAATGTCTTGAGATTGAACCCGCTACAAACGGAAGTTATACGTATTCCAAAAACAACAAAAGTGAAGAGAACATTTTCTACTTATTGCAAACCTATTGGCGTACTGGGGTGCTTAGCGAAGCTGATTTCGCCAACAGTGAGGCGCTAACGCCAACATTAATGCCAAATTTTAAGATAAAATCGTTGGATAGTTATAAATACGCTCTGGTGTCCATAAAGTATCCGAGCAATTTCTACAATTTACATAAGTTCTTGTCTTGTCAGGGAGAATTCTCATGCCCTTGTAGAGATTTGCTCTGACATTTGCTATTGTGTGAATGTTTTTGATCTGGAGCAGTTTAGGTCTGTGCTTAGGGATTTCTTCATATGCTGGCTGAAAAATTTAGCCACAGAGCTTGCATCGGCCAGTGTAATAGCAGAAAATGTCTGATTCGTAATTCGTGCTTCCTTGGCCAGCAAGTCTGCACATTCATTGCCGTCTATGACATGGGATCCATTGAAGGTCACAGAATTTTCGTTTACTGAGGATCAATAAATACATCGATAAAAATAGCAAATAAAGAAAGATAATTATATTGGCAAGATCGAAAAGTTCCCGGTAAAGATGCCTTTTACAATAATTATGCGTACAGAGATAGAATTTTTGTGTTTTATCTACAGTTTTTACAATCCGTTTGAATGCAAATAGTGTTGATAATACAAATCTGACTTAATAAGAGCAGTTCGAGTTGTGACCTGTTAATTGGAACGAAACTCGGTTATAAGTCGAAGTTATAAGTTAGTACTTTAAATTCTAAGAACAATTTTTATTAACAGGGGAAGAGAATGCTTGAAATATAACTAAACGATCTTCGAATGCTGTCGGAATATTTATTTGTTCTACTTTTTTAGATACTGCTTTCTGGTATTATTATCGTTTCATCTGAATGGCTACTCTAACATATTAGAAGAGGAATTATAATGAATGTTCTCTTTGATGTCACTAAATTGTTGAGAAACATTCAGAAAGAGCATTTTTCTCTAGCTCGTTATTTTCCGTTATCGTTTGATCAACTGAAGTAGATTCTGTAAGTGTAATAAAAACCGTCGTCTTCGGTGTAGCTTTCATTTATTGGTTTCTAGAGCCATAAGCTAATGGCATCTGGCATTAGCCTCTGCACCATAACTGCATTTAGAACGGCCTCCAGAAGTTAAACTTGCTAGAAAACGGCCCTGTTGAGGAGATCATTTAGTCTGACACACCTGCTTTGAAACAGACCTCGCTACTTTGCAATGGGTATCACGCGCGTGTCCACTTAACAGACCTTTGAAGCTACTATTTGAGTTGAGAACCTCGCCTTGTGAAAGAGTCGGAACTTATGTAAAGTAGCATTACAATACTAGAGGAGTAGTGGATGAGATTGAGATGTAATAAGTAAGAGAGTCATTCAATACATCTTTAGAAACTTTTAAAAGTTTTTAGTCCTTAGAAATTTTTAGTAAGTAATATGATTCACTAGACTGCTATTTAAGTCTCAGTTACTCGTATTCGGGATCGTGACGCTTTTAGAATCTAAAAAAAATTTTCGTCATAGCTTTTCCGGCCGATGATTTCATACTCAACATCCTAGCCTTCTTTGGAGCAGATTAAGTGGAAGCACTGTTTTGATTGCTGCTTGGTTTCTTATGTATAATAAGGAATACAGGTCTTCTTGATGGTGACAACTCGACGCGGCAAATTTTTATCATGCCGCAAATGACTACCAAATCAAAACTAATTTATGAATGAATGTCACATTTGTATCGGATCCGTTTAACAAACGGCAGCACCCAATGTTAACAACAATTTACCTTAATGGTGTCATCTTGTGACGCCCGACCGACCCGGGCGTCCTCTTGTGCCATCCCTAGATTCAATTATTAAACACTACGACACAAATAATTACAGAATCACCAAAACAATTTTTAAACAGTTTATTAACATATATTTACTATGACAACAACTGCCTATGCTCTCTCGGGTAAGTTTTCTAATACCTTAGTTCAACCCACCAGTAGTAATCTAACAGACTCTTACCACTAATCTTTCCTCGACTGCAACTCAGACTCTGGATCAACTGTTGAAAACACTAGGAAATATGCTTCTAGCAGCAATCTTTACTCGAACCCTCTATTTCTTCCTTTCTCTTGTCTATCACTTCAGCTTCACCTCTCACACAGCCTCTCTTTCAGCTACTCTTGCTACTTCCAGTCGGAGTTTATATATTTTTCAACTCAACCGCTTCACTTCATTCCTAACTGCTTTACATACTAACTTTACGTATCACGTTTCATTTTTGGTTGGGCAAAGGTTGTTTAGCGAAAGCAATCAATCTCAATTGAAAGTCCCCAAGGTTAGTGAAGAGAAATCGCGAATAGCCCAATGTCACAATCTATCTTCAAATACATTTACTTTTTGAATTATCTTCATATTAGCGAGAGGTAACAGGAGGTAGAAGAATGAACGAGATTGATGAGAATATTATTGAAGCACGAGAGCAATTATGAGGTGACATTCTAAAAAGTGCGGTGGTGGATTCAGGAGGTGGGCACTGGCGCATTTCACCTCACTTCCCCGTCATAATTTCATGCACAGACATTATAACATATCTGATCAAGAAATATATCAGAGAAATTTAAAATAATTTGTATTGTTGTTTGTTGTGTCCAAGCACAGGGTCAAGCAATCTATCGTACTCTAAGTTTTTAGTTCTCAGTTAGAATTTGATTATGGAGTTAGTATTTAGTTTATATTTACACTGATGATGAAGTAAGTATCAATAATGAACGAAATAAACGCAGTTAAATCTAATGAACTTATAAAGAAAAAGCATTCGAACCCACCTTCCTATCGATTTTGTGCCCCCACTGTCGATTTTTTCTAGATCTGCCATTATTACAGTGTTCGGCCGAGTGTGGTTTTCTGACTCCGAGGAGGGGGAGAGAGTTGTTGACCTTGATGCGGCAGTGTTGTTTCGAACCCTGGACGAGTGGGTCTGAAGTTGACGGTCCTACCCATCAGGCTGAAATGATATCTCATCGGGCTGGTTGAGTAAGGCCTTTTAACTTCTAACGTTGTTGTAGAAGAGAGTCGCTGCTTACTCCCCCTCCAGTATCATCGTGATGATACGAAGAGATTGTACAGAAGGTTGTTTTTCGATTTTGTCAACCATTACGGCAATTCATGTACATCCCCTCCCTTGTTGAGTTGAGTTTTGCTTGGGACAGTTTCCATTCGAGTCATCGGCTGTCTCGTGTTGAGTGTCGGATCTCGTCGACACGTGCGCCAGAACCGGAATATCACCAGTCGTGATTTGTGTGCGTTTGTCTTAGTTAGACGTACAGAGGCAAGTATTTTTGCGTTGGAGGCATATGCAATCAGTAGATATAGGCTGTACTGCCATCTAGTGTTCAAGTCCTGAGTCACCACTTCGGCTGCGAGTGCTTTTCCGACTCTGTGGAAGGGGAGAGAGTTGTTGACCTTGATGCGGCAGTGTTGTTTCGAACCCTGGACCAAGGGGTCCGAAGTTGACGGTCCTACCGATCAGGCTGAAAAGATATCTCTCTGGCTGGTTGAGTAAGGCCTTTTAACTTCTAACGTTGTTGTAGAAGAGAGTCGCTGCAAGTGTATACTCGTATAATCGGATCTCGTCACAAGAAATGTATTGTAATCGGGTCCAGTTTATTCAACCCTACTATTTTCTGTTTTTAAGATAAGTATAATTCTCCATTATTATATTTAATTAAGGACGTGATTAAATAAATGTAATTTAATTTATTTAGTAATTTAGTAAATTAGTAATTTAATTTAGCTCATTTTGAGCTAGAATAAAGTAATTAAAAAAATTGAACTGATTATTTATTGCGTCAAGATATCTCTCAACTAATAATGAATCCAATTCGTTTCAACTTTCATCAATATTTATCTATAACATGATACAGTGTCCAATAAAAATTAATTTTTCGAAATTCACTCCAGCCCTACTAATGAGAAATGCTCATCAGCAATTTCACTATGACGATTACAAAACTGATTGATTAAACAGACCCTCCTACCGTTTTGTTTTCCCAACGTGAGTTCGAAATAACCAAACGAGCGAAGGAAAAGCAATTCGAATTGTTTGTGGACGATTAAAATATTTTCTGAAACAAGTGCAGCAAACACAGCTGTCAGCTGCAGCTGGCTGGTTGTTTGAAATTGCTGCCAGGTAAAACACTGGCATTTTCAGCTGCTCACACAGATAAACGAAACATTTTATTTATTTAGAATAGATGTTTAAACTCCTAACGACTTGAGGGCCCACGTAGTGCAAATGTTTTGTGTTGAAACACGATGCAGACGAGTTCTGAAGATGGTATTTTTCTACATGTGAATGATAACAGCTGCATAGGGAAAAAAATGCTTATCTGCTAGGAATCTAAATAAAGAATAGAATATTAATGAAGTAAAGGTTTGAGAATCATAGGCGGTCTGATTGAAATTCAATTTTTTTTTAATTGAACGTGAATCACGTGTCATTCAATTCATTATAGGCGTTAATACAAAAAAGGTCGAACAACTTATCTCTAAGTGTGTGTGTTTTTTTTCATTAATTTTTAATAAAAACACACACGTTGTCTTGTGACGTTGGGTAATTTGCGATTTTCTCTTCAATAATCTCGGAGAACGATTTTTTGATAATTGGAACTGCATACAATTACAATTTCTGCTCTACCAAATGAAGGTAAATTAGATGAAGATAAGAAGTGTAGTGAATTGAATGAGAGATAATGATATACAAGCGAAATAGAAGTGAAGTGAAAGAAATGAAAGACAGAAGAAAATGGCAAGCTCATTGATATTTGTTTATTGAACTGAATAATCGTAAATAATCGTTTCGATTGAAAAGATTCCGAATCAAAGTACTAACATTCGAATCTACTATAATCGAGAAGTGTGTGGATCGGAATGTGTGATTTGATAAGCTAAGACTTTATTATTAGGATATAAATTAAGATTTACTGATTTTGGAAAGATTCGAGAGGAGAGTGATCTTACACTTATTCTTTGGTAGTTAATACAGAGTTTTGTCCTAATTTTAAGTATCTTCTGTTGGAGTTCTGAACTTATATAATTTAGAATTTAAGATGGTTGTAGGATTAAGTACTGAAGGAAATGCGTCACAGTTTGAGTTATCGAAACACGAAATATGATGATAGCCTTTAGGGGAAAATATTGTGGAGCTGTTGTGAAAAGAAATCCAAAATTAAAAAATCATATCACAAATAAGGGATATTAGAATACACTTTTGCAATGTATTTAGCAGTTTAAGTAATAATTCTAATGCCCATTTTCAGTAATTTTTTTTTATTTTGAGAAATGTGATTCCATAGAAAAGAGTATATCTCATGTACAAGGGATAGCACAGAAAAAAAAAAAGCAGAGCATATTGTAATTTTTTTCAATAAAAGAAAAAGATGCGAGTACAACACTAAAACATGATTCCACTTCCTCATGTCACGTTCTTATAGCGAGGTGTGGTTCATTGGTTGACGCAGAGGCCATATTTGAATAAGCCGTCGTTAATTAGTAGCCACGTTTATTATGTAAATAACTATTAATTGTATATCTGCAAAAAACATAAGCTGCTTGCAATATTCTCAC
The DNA here is from genome assembly GCA_019974015.1 of Nephila pilipes. Taxonomy (NCBI): domain Eukaryota; kingdom Metazoa; phylum Arthropoda; class Arachnida; order Araneae; family Nephilidae; genus Nephila; species Nephila pilipes. The sequence continues at coordinate 104,756 of BMAW01063029.1, forward strand.
TTGGCCATGAGGCGGCACGTTAGGATAACCTTTTTCTGCAGGCGCGTTGATAAGCAAATTGCGGGTGTGCTATTGGTCTTGGTATTCATTCTCATACAGCCATCAAAAGAGGACAAAAATTAGTTTGCTCTGGTGATCCAATTACTGACCTCTGTCAACTATCCAAAATGACTTCCCATTTCATCGACGATCGGGACCTGCCTAGTTCATTCTGTAGGAGTAGATTAATCGTTTTCACTATGCAACTAACCAGAATTTTCTGCGATGTCTACGAAATTACTCAGTTGTTTGTCACAATGTTCATTACAAGCGTGACAACCTTCTGAAAAGAGCTGTACCTATTCAATTATACATTAACTATTATTTTTATAAATATTTAAACTAACTTTCTTTCTGATTTTTTTTAAATGAATGATATTCTTTTACACAATACTGTAATGAATGACAAATGTCAATGTTTTAAAAATATTTGAATTAAATTGTCCTGGATCACTTACCAGGTTCATCACCAGTACAATAAATTGGATGAAGGATGCTTCAGAACGAAAAATGAGTATGGACAGATGATGAATGTTACCCCCAATTAATAAATAATTGCCAATATCAATCGATGTGTGAGGAGGAATTCGGATTTTCATTGACTTGATTCTGTTCAGCTTTGTAAATAATGTCCACAATATCCTTCATAGCATAAGCGCGAATCCTCCAATCCAAATGTCTCAATTTTCCAGTAACGTATTCTCCGAATGAATCAAAAATCTCTTCAGCTCTCTCACTGGTTTTTGAACCCAAATTGCTCTCACATTTGTTGAACGGCGGCCGCAATTTCTCTGGAATCAGAGTCAATGAGGGTACAGATTGCGTCCTGAGGAATAGCTCTCCATTCCCTGTCAACCATTTGCCATAGTTCTTCTTCTTAACGCGGCAGTGGCAGGGTTTGAAAAGGGCGTCCAATCTCCTCCCAAATGTGTTCAATTGGTGAGAGATCAGGAGAGAACGATGGTCAGAAAAGCATCTGTACACATTGCAGAACACGTTGGCTGATGCAAACAGTGTGCGGTCCAGCGTTATCCTGCCAATAAAGGGCTTTGGGAACCTTCTGAAGTTAGGGGAGTGTCACCGACCACAGAGCATCATCAACGTATAGTTGGGCCATCATAGTGCTCTGAATACGAACTCTAGATGACCTGGAATAGAATGCAATCGCTCCCCAAACCATGATGCCATGTTGTCGTTTGGTGAGGCGTTCCACAATTGCGGCCGGATTGTATCTGTCTCCACGTCGACGCCACACTTGTACGCGGCGACTATCGTTGGAGAAACAGAAGCGTGACTCATTTGATAAACACGACCCTGGGTCATTTCGTCGTTCACATCGCTCGAGCCCGCCAACATCTTAGACGTTGGCGTCTATGTTGTGGGGTCAATGACGATCTTTTTACCGGACGCCATGAGTGCAGGCCATTAGCAATCAATCGACGAGAAATAGCTCTGGTAGATATGGGAACATCCAGGGTGTCTTGAACATGCTGCAGAATGGAGATAGAATTGGCATCGGGGTCCGCCTTCGCTTGTCGTCGTATGCGCCGATCCACTCGGGTTGATGTCACTCTGGATACACCGACATCCTTCAAACTTGCCACTTTGCTTTGTTCCAACTATCTTCGCCACAGCCACTATGGACGCGTCCAGGTGTTTGTCAACTGAGATTTGCTATATGGACCAACCTGCCCTTCTCAGTCCGATTGCCATGCCCCTCGTAAAATCATATGTCAGCTGGAATTGCCACCGATGGCGACTTCCTGGCATTCTTTACTATTACATGTGTCCTCTGAGACAAGAACAAATTTTCTACAATGATTTAACCTAGCAGAAATAACGGTACGAAAATTGAACTTTCTGTAGGTTTCTTCCCTTAAATCTTCTTCAATGTACCCTGGAGAGCTATGCATTTCACATCAATCTCATACCTCGGTGACGTACTTCTATTCTGAAATTTGCATAATTTTCTGGCCACTCTTTCTTGGTGTTGCATTTTCAGTGTCGCGTAATGTATTATATTATTCTATTATATATATTAGACAGGAAATAATGTTTTATACAACTTTTGTTTCATTCTGGTTTATTTGTATAGTTAAGATTTTTTTTTTTATAATTCTAAGTCTTTTGTTGGTAATTAAAGCATCGTTTGTGTATAATTGTTTAGTAAGTTTTAAATTATTTTCTGTTTTAAAAACTGTTACCGATAATTAAGTTATTTACTCTTTTATATTCTAATTAAACTTAAATAGGTTTTGTTTATAAATATTGTTATTTATTATTAGATCATTAGTTGATGCTAACATATTCAAATTAAATGCAGAGGCGTAGCTAAGGAAGAGGGCAGGCGGGACATTTAGGTCCGAGCTTAGCATCCAGGGTGGATGAAGTGTATTACGATACACTAAAAAATTTTTCAAAAAACATTCGAAAACTCACTCCATCGGTAAAAGGAATTTTTTAAAATGAATTAGTGTCTTTCTGATCCTACCTTAGATCATATATGGGAATTGGAGAGATTGTCAACAATAGCTTTGCCTCACACAAAGCCTTTATATTTGTCTTATATTCTATATCAAGTTATTTTCTTTTGTAACTTTGTAGTCGAAGTCACAGTAGCAGAGTGGTCAAGGCCGCGAGTTCATGACCAGCATTGTATCCTTCGAGTCATGGGTTTGAGTCCTGATGCCACTAAAGACTCGTCGTGTAGTGCAGTTGACGCATGTTAAATTTGTTGGGGACTCCAAAATCCTCACTTTGGAATAGTGTGGAAATTACGAGAACAGAATGATAGCTCAACTGTCGTAATCATCACTTGACCGAGATTCAGAATTGCGATGTCCGTCGCCAATATCAGTAGTATTACTCTTATACGCGACATTAATAAACAATCAATTGTTCATTCTGCAATTTTGAAGGATAAAGAGATGTTGTGTTCAGCATTTAAAATACTTCGAAATATTGTTTAACATAATGTAACGATTTTAAATTTTACCAAGAACTTCATAATATTGTAAATAAAATAAAATAAGGTTTTAAAAACCGATGACTTTGACATATAATTATCAGCGATAAGTTTCAACGAAAAGTACTAAAAATGGTATCGAGTAAATTTTTATTGAGTTCATCTTTTCTACTTTTATTTTAAAAATCCCATTTATTTTCATAAGATGGAAGAAAAATATTTTGATGCTTTAAACAAGTTTTAGTTTTATAAACTTTGTATATTTCTTAAAGTTGTATTTCAATAGGAATGAAAAATAATAGCTTTTTTAAACCCTATATTATTATTGTTTTCATTTGATAAGAAATCTGAAGCAGATTAAACAGAAATATTATTTCAAATGTTTTTATTTACAATCATTTAAAATCATGACTCTGAGGTTTCAGCTCAATTTGAAAAATAGTAATATTTTTATTCCATTCATTTTTTCAACCTGAAAAACGTTTCAGCATATATTTGCTCTAAAACTTCAAACCAGTCATTTGGAAAAATTATTTATATATTTTTAGGATCTATCACCCTATTTAAAAAAATATTTTTTAATATTAAATGTATTCAATATATTTAACAAAATATTTTCAATAAAATAGACATAGATGACTTGACACTTTGAATTTTGTTTAGTAATTAATCACCAAAAATATAATGTTTAAAAAAAAGTTGAAGCCAGCGTTATAAGGAATGGCTGTGATCTATATTAGTATGCAATTACATGAAAAAAAATCGATCGTTAGATTTTTGTTAAAATATCTGAGCCAATTTTTAAAATAGAAAAACCAAAACTGTAATAAAAGGGATCGTTTTGGAACCTTCGCCTCATCGCTTCGACCCATATGCGATTCTCCAATTTGCCCAACCCGCTTCTTTCAATCCAATGATATGGCCTCTTTCAAACTCTGACAGTTGCTCGTAATGAGCTCGAATCCTGCGGCGAGGTATTTTTTCAATCGTTGAAAGGCCTCCTAAATCGCAATACAACAGAAAATTTCACCATCAGATTGAGAATAGCTTCTTATATACACCTGCTGAGTGCGCAGTTCCAATGCGCTGTAGCTTCCGTATTTCCTTGATTGGACACCAAATTTTAATCATTTGCATGTTCGATCTCAATGTCTTTGCATACGAAATTTCATTACAATCGGGCAGCTCCTTCTTGGTGCGGTTTTTTTTTTTTTTTTTTTGTTATAGAGTGTATATGTGTGTGTGTGTGTTTGTGCTCATGTGTGTGATGATAAACTGAATTTAACCTCTCTTTATATTTGATTTTTCTTAATGCCAAACCTTTTCCTCTTTTTTAACAATTCTAAATTCCGCTTTGTTATGCTTAATAAAAATACACGAATCCCATTTTAAGACCACTGAATTAACAAAATTTTTCACCCGTGTTTTACCAAAGACAGTAAGCCCTATGAAAAGAAAAAGGCCATTAGGGTTCCGTCCGGTCGTGATGCCTGTACTTCACTAAAGAAGGCTAGATTAAAGATTAAGTATGCATGAATAATAAATGAAATAAAAAAAAATGTTAAGCCTTAAAAACTTAAAAAAAAAAAAACTATTGTGGCTCTTTCCATTTTTTTTTTTTTTTTTTTTTTTTTGGATCCGCCACTGAATAGCATATAAAATATTTTCACTTCACTTTTAATAAAAAAAAAAATCACGTTTAAAAAGAATTGCTTTCTTTGAAATGATTTTATTTCAAATATCTTCTTCAGCATGTTAGATTCATTAATTTTAGGACAGTAATCATAACATAACCTAATTATTTAGAAACCAAAAATAGGAACTATTCTAATTCAAACCTTTTACAATTTATATCGGAGATCAATCTAAAATGGCAGCTATGTTTGCTATTAGAAGGCATAATAAGGTTTCGGATTTGTCTCCATTGTTTGAGAAATCATACTGAGCCTTTCTAATCTGAAGTTGTAGCTACTCAACTGTAATGTTTACAACAGAAAATCGAGTACTCATTAGATTACATGGCACAGAGATTAGAGATTTCCTATTCTTAAACAATGAAATGCACATTTTAAAACTAAACAGATTTGGAAAGTTACATAATTAAAAATGTAAAGAGTTAAGATTTAATAATTAAGTCACACACACATATGATTTTGCAGCTAATTATCAATTGCATTTTCAATAATATTGTAAAACTAGATCTTCATTTTCTCGATAGATGGCACCACCAATCCCCGTAATGAGATAGTTCATGCAGCGCCCTCTATTTTAGAACAAAACCGCGGAGCGCTCTTCGCTCAGCTCTTCCGCATTTAGCCCATCAGCAGCGCTGGCTTGCGGTTTCACTCTTGATGAACGACAAAAAACTGAACGCTGAACGCCTGAACGCGTTACGACGTCCGTCGTAGAAATGCCACGAATTCGAAGTACTATCTTCCATCATGATGAACTAGTCCTTTAAATAAAATCAAACAATACATGGCCCTGTTGCAAATACTATTCCTTCATCACTTCGCAAATGAACAGAATAATTCAAATACCAGCTCCATCTTTAAATTGGTACATACACCATGGAACTTGGAAGAAAAGTTTACCTTAGACACAGCCTGCGGAAAAAAGCAAATTAGTGGAACCAGTGGAGTCTCTTCTTTAGACCTCTACAGATATTACACACACACACACACATATATTACACACATACACACAACCTCTGACAATAAAGTTCGGTGAATGAAGTCAGAACGGCAGATCTGGCAACACTGGCGAAACAAATCACTACACCTACGTAGTGGCAGGTCTTGACTATCTGCCCCTACCATTGTTCAGTTGAGCGTCGTTTGTGTTCCGTGTAAGACTTGTTTCACGAAGTGCTTGTTTGGGGTGTTGGTTTTTAACTGAGAACAGGAAAATGAACGAACAAAAGATCAATTTAAAGTTTTGTTTTAAACTTGGCAAGACACCGAAAGAAACTTATGGGATGCTGGTACGTGTTTATAAAGATCAAGCACTGTCCATGAAGAGTATGTATGGGTGGTTCGCCCATTTTCGAGAAGGCCGGGAAAGTGTTTCTGACAACCCCCGCTGCGGAAGACTGGCGACCTCCGTCAGTGACGAAAACATTGAGAAAGAGAGGAAATTATTCACGAAAGATCGTCGATTAACTGTGCGCATGATAGCTAATGAACTGCAGATTAACCGTGAATCTGTGCGATATATCGTTATCCAGAATTTAGGCATGAGAAAAACGTGCTGTCGTCTTGAACCATATCACTTGACTGACGATCAGAAGCAGGCACGTTTAGAGGCTTCGCAGGATTTTGTCGAAACGGCGGATGCGACACCAAGTTTCTTGAACTGTATTGTCACTGAGGATGAGTCCTGGTTTTTCAGGTACAACCCTGAAACGAAATGGCAAAGCATGGAATGGCGTTCTCCTGCATCATCTCGTCGGGTAAAGGTCAGAGCAGAAAAATCATGCATCAAAACGATGCTCATCACCTTTTTTGATAGTCAAGGCATTATCCACAAGGAACTTCTACCTGAGGTAACGACGATGAATGCTGCAAGGTACATTGAAATTTTTATCCGTTTCATGAAACGTCTACGCAGGGCACTACCCCGGTACGTACAACAAGGTTCATGGTTTTTTCACGACAATGTCCACCCTCACACATCCAATATCGTCAAACAATTCCTGGCAAAAATAAAAAAGTGTGTGTGGGGGGGTGCAAATTGAACATCCACCATACAAGCCAGATCTCAATTCTACAGACTTCTTCCTATTCCTCCGGCTCAAACTCGCTTTGAAAGGGAAGAGATTTGACGATATTCCTGACATTCAACGAAATGTGACGAGTCTTGAACTCCACCCCAAAAGAAGACTTCTTGCAAAACTTCCAGGACATGTATAGCCGATTTCAGCGGTGCATAGTTATGGGAGGTGACTATTTTGAAGGACAGTAAGGTAACTTTCGTTAATATTTCATCTACGTTATTGTTACAGGACTATTCACCGAACTTTATTGTCAGAGGTTGTATATATATATAACCATTTCCCCCTTTTGTAACAAGTTCATGAGTATGACACCCTTTGCATCTCAAAAATTCTTCGCCATAACTTACTTTTCCAGGCCGATGAGACCATGTTCGGCTTCTTTGGAGCAGGTGACCACAGTAGCAATGTTTGCGAAATCGTGGGTTTCAGTTCTGATGCCACTAAAGACCCATCATGTAACGGGGCTGATGCGCGTTAAATTTGTCGAGGCTCCAAGTCCTCCGTACACGTGGCAAGGAAGTTTGGAGAGAGAGGTGCCAGCTAAGTTGTCGAGGCTCAAAATTACCAAGTCCGTCATCATCAAGTCCCAGTGTTGCTTCTTAGAGCGACATGAATAAACAATCAATCATTCTTTGGAGCATATTCACTGGAAGTAGTCTATCGATTTGATTGTTGCCCAACGATGGTGACAACTCGATGCGACAGAATTACAATAACTTCAACTTGACTATGGAATGTAATTTGTCATCAAAAACATGTACTTTTTGAACCACCCTCGTGTGAGTATTGCTATAAATGATGAGAAAAAAAAATCTTTTGGTTTAACACCAATTTTTAAATCAAAAATCAAAGTGAGTGTCTACATATATATATATTTATATTGCATGTGCGAAGGCCGATTTTCCTATTAGTTTTTTAAAAAGAAATTTAAAATATAAAAATTTTAAATGTGACTAAAAAATTATATATATATATATATATATGCGTGTGTGTGTATTTTTATGCAGATGTGTTTTTTTTTTTTTTATTTTCATTCTTTTCCTTAGCTCTATATTACCACCATCTTTCAGTTTTTTTAAAAGAAATTTTAATATCAAGTGGGTTTCTTAATTAATTTTTTAGTGTAAATAAGTTTTTTCCAATTTATAGTTGACTACTCAATTTTTATTTTCGATCTGTTATCATTCTTTAAAGATTTTTCACTTTGCTTTTTTAAAATTTGTAATAAATTGCTTTTTTTAATACCTGTCATTTAATTTTTGTTTTGTAATTTTTTCAAGGAAAAAAATTTTTTTTTTTTGATTTATTTAAATACATCTATTTTTTGGTAAGGTTTCATTTCAGCCAATCAATCAGTGTTTACTTTGTCGGTGGATTCTTTCATGTAGAGTAGTGGCAAGCGCGATTAAGCATGAAATTTGTGTGTAGAGTTTTAGATGCTTCAAAAAATTTTATCAATGTTAATACTTGTTTTTTTTTTATTTATTTGTAATTTGTTAAAGTGTTTTATTTGTGTAGATAGGTAATTTCTTTCAAAATATGTTTTTGTAAGCCTTTGAAGAAAGTTCCTATACTATTTCTGAAATTTTTTGTCATTGGTAATTTATTGCATTTTATTTTAGTATGTTTTTTTTGTTTATTTTTTAGTTTCAATAATTTTTTGACTTTTAATTGGTTTTATAGTGTTTTAGAGGTTTAGTTTTGAGTAATTTGACTGTTTTCAGATCGATTGTAATTGCTTACCATTTTTACTATGGTTACTCATGCCAAAGGATGTAACATACAGTTAGAATACAGATCTTCTGGTGCTGCTGCTTTCTTCAGGACTCGGCAAATGAAATTGTAGTTAAAGAAATTGTCAGTGTTAATGTAAATTTTTCGCTTTTTTTTTTAATTTGATGCCATATTGAGCTTCAATCAAATTGTTACATGCGCTAAATAAAAAATAATGTTTTTTGAGTACTGATTTTGCATTTTTAAAAATTTTCTTTTCAATTACACAGCACCATACATTCCCCTAGTACTGACTTTTGGATCTATTTCTTTTATCCGCGAAATTCTTCGTTTCCCGTCTTGTTGAATTCTCCTACTACATTTGATGCAATTCTCTCAATTCGAAAGCGCTACAGACCACGGAGAACTGTCTGTTTAATTACGGTCATCCTGTATTTTAATGAAAATTTCTTAATTTTAATAATTTTCAAAAGTAACTATATACTACAGTGAAAAATTATTGTAGTATACATCTAATCGTTGTTCCTATTTATCTACTTTTTTTTTGTAGTTCTTAATAAACAGCCCAACACGTTTTTTTTAGTGATTTGTAAAAAAAAATTTACATATTATATTTGAATGCTCCATATCAAATATATTCAGGAATTAAAATGATCTTTGTCTTTCACTTTCGAAACGTTATGTCAATTTCTTTAATTTTTCAATAATGTTTAGAATGGGTTTTTTTTCTGCATTGGATTCTTTTTTCAAACAAATGAGTAAGCCTTCAAAAAATATTTATATTACCTAGCTTATATTTTTAATACTAATTCAAAACTTTTACCAGAGCAAATTAAAATTTCTTAAGCTTCTATTAGCTCTTTTTCCGTTTCTTTATATATATATATATAGAGAGAGAGAGAGAGAGAGAAAAGTTTAAAAATGCCTGTATTTCAAGTTTTATATGCCTGTGTTTCAAAATATCAACTTTTGAGATGATATTGCAAATTTAAAATAACAATATAAAGTAAGTGAAGGATGAACTGACGTTAGAAAAAAAAGTACTTATGTGTCACAGCGTTCTTGACGAAAGTTAAAAAACGTCTTTGAAAAAATTATATGTTTAAAAGGCTAGCAATATAGCTCCATACAGTTACAACTCTGTTACATCAATTCAAATTTTATAAAATGAGTTTCAATATTTTTTTAACCTAAAGACTTATTTTTTACCAGAAATAATTCCAAAGATTTACATTAAGAAAATTAAACGAATGCCATAAAAATTATAGACAAACAGAAACATGTAAAAAAAGTACATTAAAACCATTATTTTAACTTAACAAGTGAAAATTCTTTTTGGGTTCTTATAACATGTGACAGCCCACTCTAATTGAATTGGCACTGTAATTTTACCAGATTGGCGCCTTCATCGCCAAGAACGCTATAATGCCTTTCAAAAAAAGGATATTTTTCTCGTAAATTCCTCAAATAAATAAAACTACAACATTCATGCAGAAATATTTTATTTATGTACATAATCACATCCAAATTCACAATTTGATTTGAGTCAAAAGGAATGCAAATAGACAACGATGCATAATACTAGAACAACAGAAGACGAAAGTCTTGAATTACAATAACAATCTTGTTACGTTGCAGCATTTCTGTGTATCTCATTTCTTATTTTGAAAATTTTCGATAGATTATGATACCAATTCCAAATTCCTTCCGTAAAAGCATCGATTCAATTAACAACCAATCCCGAAACTATTCTTCTGTAGCTTAAACAAATATAGACCTGGCCATTATTATTTTGGATAGATTAGATATTGAATCACACACCAACGTTCCGCAATCCTTGTCAAATGAGTAATGTCTGGTCCAGAGAAAAACAGATTGTTAGAGGAATTTTACCGAGGATAAATGTCGGGGAGGGGGGAAATGAAATATAAAGATGATGAATGTTTTGGAAGAATTTTACTGGAAATGAATGAGTTTTTATGAAAATGTGATCGAAAATGAATGTCGAAGTGCTATGAATTTTATAGATTTCTCTCACAGAAGATGGGTTCACAAATACGACATGACTAATTTTTTGACCAGTGGTAAATACATACCGCCCCCGGCGCCCCCAATAAAAAATGCTTAAAATGAAAATAATGATGTTTGAGTTTTGCAGTAAAATATCCAAGCAATGTATACAGATCTCATCGATTAAAAACATTAACAGTTCTTATAAATATGAAAGACAACAAACATTAAGAGCAAAGATATTGCACGATGGAGGGGGGAATAGCCTATAATCTTTTAGAAGAATTACAGTTCTTATGGCAACATATTCTGATGCTGTTCGGCACTAATTCAAACACAGTAATCCACCCATTTACGAGTTTGAGCTACTGCAGCCCAGATATCTCCAGGATGCGACGAAACACAAATGACAGCGGAAACAAATTTTGGAAATCCCTAATACAGTAATTTCTTTTCGTAACCGCCTAAAAATTTTTTTTTATAATTTTGAAATGGGTTGCGAAGTAAATGAATAACATGACATCAGCATCAAGTTTATTTTCGTGGTTCCATTTACATGTTGTTATTGTGAAACAAATTACCGCGTAGAAGTGGATTACTGTATATAGGTGCAGGGTCATCTATAGCACAGATCATTCTGGGTAAATTGTTTGTGCCATTCAGAATTTTTCTATTCTTGATTGCATCTAAATAAATTAAGATACAAGTCTTCAACAGATATGTAATAAATTTTTAATTTTTACTTTGATTCAAATATAATTTTAAGAGAAAATTTTTTCTGTTATAATATATTTTTGAAAATTAAGTTCAATTTTGGCGAAAGCAAGCGTTAACAAAGACACAAACTTCCTACGAAAGAAAGGACAAGGTGTTATTTTCTCAGACGATGAAATAGTTCGATAATGACTAAACTCAAAATGCTCTTGAGATGTATACAATACCCAGTAAATCACCTCAAATAAAAAAAAATATTATAAAAATAATTTTTCAATAATTTCTTTGGTTCTCGATAAAAATAGGAGGCCTTTCATGGGACACAGTGCTCTTTTACCTAGAATAAACTGTGCTATCATAACCCAACGAACAATCCAGAACAACAAAACTATTTTAATTCATCTTAAAGCACAATAATTTGCATATACATCATTTAAAAACATTTAATGCCGAGAAACATTGAAAAAGCTTTGGGATTTAAAAAAAAATCACGATTAACTTGACAAGAACAACGATATGGCAAGGCTTCCACGAGTGTATTTTTGGAATGATAAAAGTGAAAAAACAAAAACTGGTGGTCAATTACATATGAGAAGAGCTCGGTGTAGGACTCGGGGTCATCGGAGCTTCGTCACCTCTAAACTTTCCCATTTCCGCTTCAAAAATGATATCTCCTATTGCTTTCTGGGCAAAAACACGAGATAACCTATCCAGACTCCTCAACTTAGCTGCAATATATTCCCCAAAAACATCGAACTGATCTACTGATGAGTGCCTATGATCATTAACTCTGGAATCGTTCAAAGAAGCTGGATTCGAAGATTCGTCGACATTGTCCAGCGGAGACGAAGACATATCATACACGTAACTGTTCTCCAAAGCGGCAGATCTCGCAACTTTTTGATTAGGCTTGGACAGCTTTGAAGGGTTGGCTTTTCGCTTTCGCCTGAGCTGCTCTCCTAAAATGGAAGTCGTAGGTACCACGGGTTGCTCAATGGTCTCCGATTCCATACAAGGGACTGGGAAGCTCGGTTGTTGGGATGGTTCGGTTACAGAATGGAGGGGTGAGTCTCTTGATGTAAGTTCGTTCTCTTCGTGGGGTAAGATGAATTCGTCCTTGGCATCTGCACACTCGTCATCAGCAGGATCGGGCTCATACTCGATTGGTTCCTCTTTGATGACGACAGTCGGTTCAAGTGGAATGTCATCTTTCTTGCTAGCAGGCAAAGGAGCCTGAAAAAGAGAAATTAAAAATAAGTTGCGATTGCACATTGTCAAGGATCACTATAGAGAATTTGTCTGATACTTCAAATGCCTTAATGTTTATTTGACTCATCCAGGAAGACCAAACTCCCCCAGTTAGAATTTAGAGAAAGAATATCGAACTTGAGGCCTACGTGTGGCTCACAACGAATATCCATCCAACAGATTAGCATCCCCCCCCCCCCCTCCGTTACAAAAATTTACTAAAAACATCTAAATTTAGTTTTTAAAATTCTTGCTAATGCATAATTACTCATAAAAGACCACGGCATTCATTTATAAACTAATGACAATAATGTTGTATCAACGCATCATTTCCCCCATCAATAGCAGGGATTCTTTTAAACGCACAATTAGAGGGAGGAATGAATTAATACCTACCATAAGTCTTTTTACAGTCTTACTTGGTGTGCCTAATATTAAATATTAAGCTTTCAGAGAACATGAAAGATAAGCTTATTTAATTAGCTTATTAAAATCTGTGCAGTTATTCTGTGCATGGTAAGGTAATGTTCAAGAAAACTTAACTATTTTTTGTTAAAAAACTTTTTAATAGCTTATGACAATGATTACTAATCTGTTTTAGACCTCTGCATTCAGTATATCTTTACCGAACACCAGATAGCAGAACATTAAACGAAAAATTGTTGATGAATACCATCGGTATTTCTAAAAAAAATCGAGAGTATTTGCAGTGATATAAATAATATAATCTGCTTTAATATTTAGTAATGTTATACGTGTACCAAAGTTATTACATAAACCGTCTCTATGAACAACATAAGCGCTATGATACAAATCATAAAGAATAGTACTCCTGTCAGGAAAAGGAAAACTACCATCCTGACTACATGTTATGCGTGACTTTAATTTGTTAAAAACTGATCGAACGAAAGAAAGAAACGAACGAAGAAAGCGAAATTTGACAAGTTTCGTTTAGAGCTATCAAGAATGGTGATCTCACAGGAAGATCACCACTCTTTCAGGCACCAGTCAGCTGTTACAATCAGGTCGTAATAAAAATCAAGTAGATTTCATCAATTAATTAGCGCAAGCAAATTAGATTTTAATTAAATCATTAAGTAGTAACAAAACAAGCGAAAGACCGAATGCAATTAGTATTACAAATCAATGAATCAACTACGTAATCGATAATGAGTTATGAAATCTTGCTCGATATAGACGCCCATGAATAAGCGATTTGAATAATATATAAACAACCATGCATAAACACAATAAACAATAACAAAACAAGATCACACAGGTAGAAACTTTTTAATATTATTGGGAAAGTACACTGTGTAGACAAAAGAATTAAGAACTTTATTACACCCACACCAAGGTTGTTTCCAAAAGACTACTGATATAGGGTAGTATTTTGAATCTGCATTTTTTTTCCCTTCATATTTTGTAAGAAAACAGTCATTACATAAGCGAATAATTCGAGATAAAAAAAAAAACCAACGTTTTTAAAAATAACGTTTTATATGGTGGCAAAGATTATTAAAAAAATTTATTGAAATATTAGTTAAAACTGGTCGCAAATATCTAAATATTGCATTGTAAGGCAAGTAAGAACGGTTCCCAAAATTTCAGAACTCTAGCTTGATGGGAAGTTGGTTAAATTAATGATAGAAAATTTGATGACACACTGATACACAAACATACAGACACACACCGAGTGAAATACATAAAAACGTTAAAACTAACTAAAATTAATTAATTCATCCGGTAAATTAAATGGTTGGAATGCAGTTTAACCGAACCACCTTTGGCGACAAGAATTATTTAGCGGTATTTCGCCAAATGTGGCTACCCTGGTCCGCTTCGCGGATTTAACGTTCAGCCAAAAAAAAAAAAAATCGCCAAGTTTGGTGCCAATTTTTGAAATCGCGCCAAGTGGTTGGGCTAAACTGCATTATTAAAGAAAATATTAGTTAAAACTTGTCGCAAATGTCTAAATATTGCATTGTTAGGCGAGTAAGAACGATTTCCAAAGTTTCAGAGCTCTAGCTTGATGGGAAGTTGGTTAAATTAACGATCGAAAATTTGATGACACACACACACACACCAAGTATAATACATAAAAATGTTTTAAAAACAGTTACATTTGATAACTAAAAACTCGTTAAGGTCGTGGTATCTAAGTTGATCGACTGACAGACATATGCAATCGACAGGTAACGAATTCAGGTTTCGTTTTCCGAAGACCGTCATGTAGTGGGGTGCAGGTATCATCTTTGTCACCTGATCGTGGTTCATAATTACGAGGTCCATCGCCGATAGTACTGTGTTTCTCTCGGGGCGATATTAATACACAATCAATCAACGGTTTTAGTCAAATCTGTTCACTGTTGAACAAAGTCGCGTCATTTTCTGGAAGAAACAAAATGCCCTTTACTTAGATCGACATGATTGCTGGGCATCATATTGAGATACAGTAACGCTCTTCCTTCGCTTTATGTCCAAATCTGGTCTTAAAGTTCAGGAGCATACAATATAAACACCAGCATGTTAGGTCCCACACATAAAGTCACAATTCCATTTGACATTACAGTATAGAAGACGAAATATTAAATATAATACAAACTGTGCCTTATTTGTGCCTGTACTTATTTTTGATAGACCTGTATCGTTCCAATCAGTGAGAGAGACAATTTCCGCGTTATTACAGCATGCCTACAGAACGATGGACAGAAGGAAAACATGTCTTCCCAACTATTTTTCGAAGTCAACATACGTATAATCTGCATAAAGATTGACCGCAAGGAGAAGAGCCCTAAATCCATTCCACCATAAGAGAGTTCTTTTCACAGGGAGGACACTATTAAAGCTGTCGACTGTAGAATCCATAATCCTGCCATTTATTCAGGCATATTATATGAGAGAAAAGATTTATTTTAAATTATGAGGAGAAAAAACACGGTTAACTGTACAACGCGGCAACCTACTCAGCCGATTTGTTATTATTGCATGCTTACCGAAAATGAGAGAGTAGTACAATCGGAGGCCACATCACATGGGTAGAGTTAAAGCTTTTTTCGTGGTGGTCGATCTATAATAATGAGCAATACGCTTGATCAAAATTTTATCCAAGCGAATTTAATGTGGCGAGACGGTAATCAGCAAAATTGTCAAGTGTTTGCCCCACGAATACAGATTCAACTTATTTTCAATTCTCGCTTGATATCTTGCATCCAGTTTTTGTTAAAAGGTTCGTTTTGTGTAAACATTGTACATAGAAAAGAATGAATTGGATTAATCATCCTGCAGTGGCTCCCGTCAACAACAACGTTAGAAGTTAAAAGGCCTTACTCAACCAGCCAGATGAGATATCTTTTCGGCCTGATTGGTAGGACCGTCAACTTCGGACCCCTTGGTCTAGGGTTCGAAACAACGCTGCTGCATCAAGGTCAACAACTCTCTCCCCCGCCTCGGAGTCGGAAAAAATACCTGCGGCCGAAGTGGTGACTCAGGACATGAACACTAGATGGCAGCACCCCAGCCTGTACCTACTGATTGCATATGCCCCCGACACAAAAAATACTTGCCTCTGTACGTCTAATTAAGTCAAACGCACTCAAAATCACGACTAGTGATATTCCGGCTCTGTTGCACGTGTCGACGAGACCCGCCACTCAATACGAGACAGCCGATGACTCAAAATGGAAACTGTCCCAAGCAAACTCAACTCAACAGGAATGGGATGTACATCAATTGCAGTAATAACTGACAAAATCGAAAAACGACCTTCTGTACAATCTCTTCGTATCATCACTATGTTACTGGAGGGGGAGTAATGCAGCGGCACTCGTCAACAAAAATGTCAGAAGTTAAAAGGTCTTACTCAACCAGCCCGATGAGATATCTAGTCGGCCTGATTGGTAGGACCGTCAACTTCTAACCCCTTGGTCCAGGGTTCGAAACAACGCTGCCGCACCAAAGTCTCTCCCCTTCCTCGGGGTCGAAAATCCACTCGCGGCCGAAATACAAACGAATTTACAGTAATTTAATACATTTCATACAAATTCAATTTTACCAGCAATTTCATTATCCCCTCATAATTAGAACTATAGCCACTTTCGAGACACATTAGCATCAGCATCATTACAAAGAGGAATAAATGCACAAGTATACATTTCAGGAGGAAAAAAAACAAAGGATACAAAAGTGAAAGACGCTAGCTGAAATTTATTTCAACGAACATCCAATTAGAGAAAGTCTTTATATTAAATATAATGAGACGGTTGGTAATTTAAAATGTTTCTCAGCTTCTTTTAGTTTTGATGCTGGAAGTAAATATAACCATTGGGAAAACTTGGCGTGAATTTAATTTGTGCATTTGGAGAGAAATAAATTGTACAATTTTCTAAAATTGAGAGTGCGCCTTTGAGGGAACTTGATCATTTTAAAAGATATTTTTTTAAATGACTACCGAAGCGTATGTTTTCCATAAGTCACAAATGTATTAAAGAGTTTGAAGAAATTCATAGGAATTCTTATATTGACGGCGTGCAATTTAATGATAAAGTTAACAGCATTTACTCGCTTTAATAAAAAAAAAAAAATTAAGATTCGAAATACATTTTATTATAGTTTTTTCACAAATTTTGAATACATCTTCCTTCCTTGAAATGGGAGGAATGATCCCTTTCCTAATTGGTACCAGTACAATTAGGTTTTGAATTATAATTTATACTCAAATAAAGTAACAAAATTCATTCATTAATCGGATTATTTAATCCGTTACATTTTGAATCGGACATTTGGTTGATTCTTTTTCAGCCAGCTTTATTATTTTAAAACATTTTTCTGAATTTCACTTGGTGTGTGTGTGTCATCAAATTTTCGATCGTTATTTTAACCAACTTCCCATCAAGCTAGAGCTTTGAAATTTTGGAAATCGTTCGTACTCGCCTAACAATGCAATATTTAGACATTTGCAACAAGTTTTAACTAATATTTCAATAATTTTAATAAGTCAAAATATTCTTTCCCCTCGGCGTTTTTAGGATTGAGAAAAAAATATCTTTCCCCCTCTGGGAACACCGGGCACTCCCCACACGCCACGTGACGTATCGTAAAACTAACAAAGGGCAGATAGTAAGGGTTGCTGAATTTCAGTCAGTAATCATTTCCAAGAAAGAAAGATTCCAATATTTGGCGCCGTGTCTTATCACAATAATTTTTTCTGAATTCTGGTTCCTATTTTTTTTTAATAGAATGACTTACAAACTTTCAAATGCATGTTTTGATTTTATGAGTATTATGAATTTTTTAATACGCTCACAAATGTCTTTTTTTAAGTAAATTTTAAAGTTAAAAATAACTAACAGTTTTAACTAATTTTCTTTAATAAACTTTGTCACCATATAAAAACGTTGGTTTTTATATCGAATTATTTTCCATTGATTCTAGGGTTCGAGTTATGTTGCCACTAAAAACCAGTCGTGTAACGAGGTTTATGTACGTCTAATTTGTCAAGTTCCCACAGTGAAATGGCGTGGAAGTTAAAAGAGAGGGGTCCCAGAACAGGTGTCGTCCTCGTCACTTGACAGCGGCTCATAATTACGAGATTCGTCCCCAATAGTCCCTGTGTTGCTTCTCAGTGCGACTTTTATAAACAATCACAAATGCGACTCGAACTGAAACAAATGTGAATGAGCTCGCGACTATGACTACTCAACTAAAGCAGCTACTTGTTAAAATGGAACAAAGCCACAAAGTCTTCTCGTGGTGCAGAAGTTTGGAGAGGAAATTAAAGGTTTGAACATGGTTCAAAATCATGCCGTCCGATTCAAAAACCTTTTATATAGCTTTTAATGTGAGACTTTTAATTAAACCAACAAACAATAAACTAAACACTTAGAACAAACGTATACAACAATTACAATAGACGTATACAAAATAATAATGAAATAATTCGAAATGTATGGTTCATTTTCTTGGAACATTTTACAGCTAATCCGTTAATAATATACTCCTTTTCGTTTTTATAAATAAAGATATCCAGGAAAAATATTGAGAAACACATGTGTTCCTCAATTCAATAGATGAAATTGATCGGAAGAAAATCGTTAAATCTTTAAATTAAAAAAAATGATTTAAGGAAAAATAAAAAAAGACAAATATTCATAAAAAATAATACAAGAACGAACACAACACAGTGAATAACTACACCCAACTCTTTTTACACGGTACATTAGAAAAATCATGAGAATACAACGAGTAAAAACAACCGAGGGAGATGCATTCAGTGGTATCCCCAAACCGTGTTAAAAAGAAACAAAGAATTTAAATTCTAAAAATCAACTTAAAAAGTGATGAACATTTGACTGAATAAGTTTTTAGATACGTGTATTTATATTGTCACTTACTTCTATTTAACATTCCTATACTTAACAATATAACATAACACATTTATGTATTTAACATTCATGCAGTATAACATTTAATATACAAAGGTTCAAAAAGTACCCGTGTTAGGAAAGAAAATGAGTAACTCACTGTAGTACTCTGTTCATTGTTCTTTTTGAGTCCCTGAGTGTAACCCCTTCGCAAATCTACAAATCCGACAGACTTCACCTGAAGTAACCCATAGCTTTGATTATTGCTTGGTTTCCAGTGTATAAAAATGAATCTAAGTCTCACAACGGTGACAACTCGACGCGGGAACAATCAAATTTAGTTTTGGCAACAAATGGCTACCAATGAAAACTGACATATTGAACTGTCTCACGTGTGCTTTGTCGCCGTTGAAAAGATTACAGTGCTCAACAATAACACCAAGTAGCTATAGCAACGCCCTCTGTTGTCAAACAGGTACTTTTTGAACCCCCTTCGCAAGACATTTATATTTAACACAGATATCAAATTCATACATGTCTCAGTAACTAAATAAAATAAAATTAGGAAATCATACATAAAGTCTCAAGGAAGAATAAACTGTGAAACGAAAGAATAAACTGCGAAACTTACAGTAAGAAATGAATTTCTTTTCAGAAATCCCGTTAGCCACCCTTCACTGGCAGAAAATTCCTTCTTTTTACCTTGAGTTGCCTGAGCACTTGACGATGGCTCCGATTCTTGAAGTTTCTTATAAATTTGCAAAGCCTTCTGCTTCACAGTGTACCTGTCCGCCAGTTCTCCTTCTTGCAACAAACCTTCCATCCAAATCACCAAACACTTTTCCATCTTTTCCAAGACAGTGTCTCTGCAGTACGATGTTATCTTGGAGCTGAGTTTCGAACCGCCGATGATGGATTCCCGAATGGACTTTTCATTTCTCTTGATGGTTCGCACAGTTGCTTCGTTGAGGCCGAAGCTTTTGCCAACAGATGTTGATCCTTCACCCTTCGCAAGACTGTCCAATATTTTTATTTTGATCTCCAAAGAAATGGCTTTTCTTTTACGGTTCGTGATAGTTTTAGGCATTTTTGCTCGTGATCACAGGGGGGGAGGGAGATCAAAATTTTAGCAAAACTCTCGCAAATTTATTATTATTATTATTATTATTTTGAATCTCTAATAACCTTAGCGGAGCTACGTGCCTTAATGACACGTCAAAAATAAATTGATTGGAACATGACACATTTGAAAACATTCTCCGAACCACATTATGTTCCACACCGCCAGCAAGTCACGACACTAAATCAGCCGATTCTAAGGAAACTACTTTCATAAAAGGCCCACTTTCTGCGTAGCTTCTATATGATTCTATCGACCAATCACAGCGCAGTTTGGGCTTAGTGTTGAGGCGCGGGGACCCATTCAATTTGCTAAACTGCACTCACAAAATTTCTGAAAAAGATCGGACTTCAGCAACTCGGTTTATGAGTCACCTAAAAAGGAACACTGCGCAGGCTCCGACCACATTCACGTACCTCGAAGTAAAGGCGAACTGAGCATCGATCCAAACGATCCGCTTCCCTCAATCGTGTTAGAGTAAATCAGCCGTGTAAAAAAAAAAAACAACGGTCGTGTAAAAAAAAAAAGTCGGGTGTAGTCTTCCACTGCGCATGACGCGTGGGGATATTCGAAGGTCGCGCCGTCCCTTCCCCTCACCCTACTTCTTTCTCTCAGGATGGGAGCAGTGACTGACGAGTTTGTTTCATAACTGGAGTTCTTTCGATGAATGCAATGAACTAATAAAAAAATTTTAATTTATATTACAGACCTGATGAAAAGTTGCTTACCAGTCGGGAGAGATTGCTACTGTACCGTCAAACTTAGATAATTCGAAGCTCGAAGAACAGGCAAATAACAAATGTTTTCTTAAAGAGGCAAATAAAAAAAAAAGTCAACTCCTCTGTCAAATATTTAACACACAAGGCTTTTTTTTTTCACAAAATGCATGTATATCACAACACACGCTTTCATATTTGTCAATTCAATCAAATATTTTTAATATGTTCCTCAACAAGTTACAAAGTTTTAATAATAATAATAACAAACAAATAAAAACTACAAAAAAAAAGTTCCATGTAAGGTTTTGGAAAAAACAGATTTAGCCATCCAAAGTGCGATTTTTTTTATAATTATTATTAGATTACACAGTTAAATATAAGAATTAAAGTAAACGATAAAATATTCGAGAAATGGACAATAGTAAACTTTTCAATATTAAAATTAAAGAAAACGATAAATCATTAAATTGAATTTATTTGAGCTACATGTTATTAAAATAAAAGTATACGATAAATTATCAAATTGAATATATTTAAGCTAAATATTATTGAAATTGAAGCAAAGGATAAAAAATTGAAAAGTGATCTAGTACGCCAAAAGTGATCGAACTCAAACAATAGCCCCTTGGGTGGCTAAAAAAAGGAATTGAATTTGCTAATTTCATTTCAACTTGTGCTGACAACCCCCTCCCCCCCATGTTTCGAAAAAGCACAGTTATTCAAAATGAATATTAATTAGCGTCATGTAAGCATACTTCGATCCGAGCATCGTGCTCCACATAGGCAATTATTACCAAGAAAAGAACACGCCTTCTTCGAATTCTTAATGCATTCGTTATTTACACAAGCAAAAAACATTCTAAAGTATAAAAGCGTTGTCAATGTTGACAGTAAAAAAATAAAAAAACAGACGATTCTGCAATGTGAAAATCGGTTATATTAAATTAAATATTGAGAAATATGAACAAACGATAAATTACTAAAGTAAACAATGATATCCTGATCCGGTAATAAAATAAAAGCAGACGATAAAATATTGAATTAAATACAATTAGCAATGTCAATATACCTGAAGCAAAGGTATATTATATCACCTAATTATTATAATCATAATGTATTGCAATGCTAATCTTTTGAACCTTACACCCTTTATTTCATGTCCACGTATTTTTGTTAACGCCCTTTTTTCAAAACACAAATTAGTACATGTTAAAAAGCATATTTTTATTTGCCTCTTTAAATGCAGTTTTTGAGTCATTGCATATTATTCCAACTTTTATCATGTGATGAAAACATAAAATCTGCATACGATTGACGACCTTCAAAAAACCGTCGAAGTTCATATAATCCATCATCGCTTCTGCTTCACTAGGTATACGAGTCCCGAAGAAAAATTCCAATTATCCGCAATTTTTTCCCATTGTTTTAATGTAGAATTCTAAGGACCGGGCGAAAAATTCAAATTATCCCAATTTTCGAATTGTAGACGTTCCACTGTAATTATATATATAGTAATACAGAATGACAATTTATTTTTAGTAAAAATAGCACGCGAAGCCCACTTTTGGGGTATTCTTCTACAAGAAGGAAGAGAGAAAATTTACAAAAACTGTCCCTCCTAAATATTATTTTTTTACGCTTTAAATGTCTCAATATATAAAGAAATAAAAAAATTTCACATGAATGTCTCAACATATTCACATAATATTAATAAAATACAAATAAACTGTTAATCTTCCTTGTTAAAGGAAATATATAGGCAATACAAAGGTAAACATTTCAATAATATTTGCATACAAATGAAATAAAATAATAAAGATAGCATTTCGACTAAACGATATGTAAACCCCCAGGGGTTCGTAGAAACCTCTCCATAAATTATTTATTAACGTGACACTTAGAAGCAACACACGAAGCTATTGGGGACGGACCTCGTAATTTTGAGCCTTATACAAGTGACGAGGAATACCCCTTCGCTAGCACCTCCCTCTCCAAATTTATACACCACGCCAACGTGTGGACTAGAGACCTCGACCAGAACAGTCCCGCTACACGACGAGTCTTCAGTGGCACTCGGGGTTCCAACCCACGACTCGACGGAAACAACGCCGGCCGCGCGTTCGCGACCAGGCCCATTAAACCACCGCAGCACGAAACCAATCTGTGACACGTGCTACAGTGAAATGACGACGACGTGAGGTGGAGATACGTCCACAAAACGGAAACGGTTTCACTCATTTGTTTTACTTCTTTCAAAGGACAACATTAACGGAATTTCTCCGATTCCGAATGTGTGACAAAAGTATGACCCTATATGTGACCGCGGGTCAGTATTCGAACGATTACTTGAACTGACGTAAAAATCAGACCACGGTAATATGTGTTATGAAGACATTACTTAGCTAAAATGGGGCTCTCGTACAGTTACAATTATTACTAAAAATTAGTTTAGTTTAGTTTTTATCAACGTTGCACTATGAGCAACACGGGGTATTGGCGATTCACCTCATAATTTTGAACCTAGGTCAAGTGACGAGGGCGACACCTGAGCTGGCATCCCCTCTCCTTACTTCCACGCCAATGGGAGGACTTTGAGCCCCGACATATTACTAAGAAATAGCAGAGATAAAATATGTTCCATTCTGCATATAAGGGGATCCTTAGCAAATTACAGCTATTCATGTTGATTTGTATGGTTTCAGGAAATCGTAGAGGGAAGTAACTCGCAGCAAAGCAAAGTTTTCCCTATCCAAAAAGGCATCTAAAGCTTTAATTATTAATAAAAAAAAATCGCAATGGAAACTTAATTTCAGCTTATTATTCGAAAGGCTCCGACTACCCGTCATTTTGATTTCGTGGACGTAATGTTAGTCCTATGGAGTTCCGACTTTAGTTCTCACATCTTTACTAAAGACTGAAAAACTTCACAAACGAATCAATAAAATAGGAGGTTAAAATATTTTTTGGTAAGATTCTGCAAATTTTACAAATGCATTAAAAGTTTGTTTTCTAATGAGACTATAGTTTCATCATTTACGGCTCCTTCTTCATTCGATTTTGCCTCCTAAACCGGGTCTTCTTGTTCGGCTCACAAAATATTTATGAACCCGATAGAGCTCAACCCGAATCCACAAGAGACAAATCCGAAAGTAAACGGCGCCATGTGTGCCGGATTGTAGAATTTGATGAACAATTGAATGCCGGATTAAAGAGAGATTACTATTATACGTTATTGTTTTGTTATACACTGCAAAAATACACACAAATCAATATGTTCTTATTCAGTTTTAAATTCCTAAACAACATGCATTATGTGATTGATGCTTACTCGAAATGGAATTTTTTCCGTTTTGAAAATGAGAAATTAAATAAATAAAGTTATTCAAATTGATTCATCCGTTTTCAAAACTCCATATTTTCAAAAAATAAACGACACATTGTGATGATTAATACGTAAATGCAAAGGAAAACTATGGAAGTTTCCTATTGTGAAAAATAGGTGGCCCTCGTGTGTTCTTCGTGAAGCTATTTCACGAAAGCTGTTTTAGAAGCTTTCACGGAGCTATCTCGCAATTGGATCAGTTGCAATGGACCAGATGATTCAATGTTACGCAGCTAGTCGCCTAAGTCACCCGACATGGCCCCATGCGATCTCTTCCTTCGGGGGTTTACAAAAAATAACGTATGTGTCATCATTACCTACAAATTTAAGCGAACTTAAACAACAGATTTCTGCTGTTGCACAATCAATTACCACTGACACTTTACAAAAGTGTCTGGCAGGAATTTACATATCGAATTGACAGTATACGTGAAACTAAAGGAATTTATATCGAACAGTTGTAGAAAAAAACATCTATATTTTCACTTCGCATTCATGTCTTAAATACCATTCTGTTTCGTTTATGTAGAAAATGTAGCAGTTTGAAATCGGATCAGTCATTTTGAATGAACCTGTATTTTACTGATAACACATGAGGTTTAGTTTTTATTAACGTCGCACTAGAAGCAACACGAGGGCTATTGGTGACGGACCTCGTAATTTTGAGCCACGGTCAAGTGACGAGGACGACACCTGAGCTGGTACCCCCTCTCCTAACATCCACACCACTCCAACGGGAGGACTTTGGGCCCCGAACAGATTTAACGTGCATCAGCCCCGGCTACACGGCGGGTCTTTGGCGGCCATGGATCGAACCCGCGACTGAACGAAAACCGCCGGCCGCTAGTCCGCGACCTTGACCACAAGGCTACCGCGGCCCTCGATAACACATGAGGAAAGAGCGCACAGTACAATCTATTACAAATAGTATTAAATTACACGCTTCCCCTTCTGTTTATCACAGCAGTTTAATACAACATTTTTAGAGAGGAAATTCGACAGAAAAAAAATTGCCTTGAAATTGAATTACATGAAATTGATACAACATTTAAAACCACAAAATGTGTAATGTAACTGGGGGTAAAAGATTTTTTAAAGTTGCAGAGAGGAATATTTACACAAAATTTTATCATGTTCCTGTATTATTCTAAAAAAATTAGATATATATGTTACATTAAAGGAACATACTATTAAATGTCTTTTCCTTTTGATACGGTTGGTTGCGAACTTCACGAACCTTAACATTCATTTTCTGTAACCAGCCATTTGTGGTCACGAGTATTTGCTCGACAAAGCACAACCAATGTAAGAACTATCTTTACAGGTTTTTAGACAAATGCTTTCCTTTTATTGATTTTACTGAATTTAGACTTGACAAAATAAAATATAATTCTTTGTTATTTCCCCTTCAGAATAAACAAAAAAAATTTAGCGCTGTAGTCATACGACGCACTTAACCGCAAGTTATGCATGCGTTAACTGGGTCCTTGAAACGTCACAAATGATGAAATAGAAAAGAACAGAGGAAATATTTATTAATCTGACAGAGTAAAACACCAGCGACTAGTATATAGTTAACAAAAATAATGACAATTTTCTTTTAAAATCAAGTTCTCTAAAATAATTATCAAACTTTAAAACTTTTCTTTTTTGCTTATTTAGTTTTTTATTAACGTCGCACTAGAAGCAACACGAGGGCTATTGGCGACGGACCTCGTAATTTTGAACCACGGTCAAGTGACGAGGACGACTCCTGAGCTGGCCCCCCCCCCCCCTCCTAACATTCACACCACGCCAACAGAAGGACTTTGGGCCCCGAACAGATTTAATGTGCATCAGCCCCGGCTACACGGCGGGTCTTTGGCGGTCAAGGATCGAACCCGCGACTGAACGAAAATCGCCGGTCACGAATCCGCACTAGGCTACCGCGGCCACAAAATTTTTCTTTTACAAGCATCCATTAATTGTCATGGGCACTTGGAACATATCAAGTTAACTCAGATAAGAGATTAAAGCCCCTAGGGCTAGGCACTCCATTATAATTATTCACTACGTACATAGTTAATAAAATCCAACATGATCTTACAAATTTCAGTTCATTGACTGGCACGAAATCAGTATCAGGTATTTACAGAATGAAATATATTTATTTTTTGATGTTTTTAAATAACGACAAGGATATGATTTTT
The DNA here is from genome assembly GCA_019974015.1 of Nephila pilipes. Classification (NCBI taxonomy): domain Eukaryota; kingdom Metazoa; phylum Arthropoda; class Arachnida; order Araneae; family Nephilidae; genus Nephila; species Nephila pilipes. Next base: position 131,013 of record BMAW01063029.1, read on the forward strand.
GCCTAAAAATCAATTGGAAAAATACATAATGTTATCTTATAAATATATTTTTTCCGCTCTTGAATTCTAGCTTCAAGTGGAATCCATGGTAGGGTTATTAAAACAATGAAAATATTTACAATTTTCAAATAGTCAAAAACGAAATATTTTAATGATTCAATGGCGTGGGTGATTTATTACTTTTTTTTTTAACAGAGTTCAGACGCAAGAAAAATTTCAAAATTAATAAATCTATTTAAATCATTCCAAGTTCAAGTTTTTCGCTTATTTTGGAAGCTTTAATATATTTCTCTCTAACTTCCAGTACTTCGATTATTAAATTGTGACAGATAATAGTCACAGAATTAAAAAAAAAAAACTTAATATTCCCCATTTTTTTCTTTCAACAATCCTATAAGTTTTAATCTATTCAACATCACGGATGAAACGGTCCTGATATATTCATTTATATTAATTTTTTCTAAATATACACTCATAACTCATCATCACGTGCACATGATATTTCTGTTCCATTTTTTAAGCAAAAAATATTCTCTTAGATTTGAAGATAATTAATTTTACCTGTTATTCCCAACCCATAAAATGAACATTTTTTACAGAAAAAAAAATATGTGTAGCATTACAAGCTACATATGCAATACCCTGTATAAGAATTCGGTGCCTAAAGGAAATAAAGGATGGCAAAACAAGGAGTTTCATCAAAATTTAATATATTTTCAGGATATCATGTAAAGTAAGAATTAATCATTTTCCCCCTTTCAAAAAAACAATCGCGTTTTTGAATTTCTAGAATTAAAATGATAAATTATGGAAATTTTCGAAACGAAAATAATTTTAAGAAATCACAAATATAAGCAAAACATGTAAATTTCAAATAAGCTGCAAATATAATAATTGTTTTAAAACGAAATCATTAAAATAAATTATTTTCATAATAAATAAAATAAAAACTTTTTTTTAAGAATGGTGTCATTAAACTTGCAATGTAATACTCTCAAAGTTTAAATTTTGAGACAACAGCAAATATTATATTACCTAAAATCTAAACCTAAAAGTTAAAAATGATATCAAGTCATAAAACGTTCATCACATTATTCACGTAAACATAGTTGTTCCCCACATAGTAAAATTTAAACATTGTTTATAACATTTCTTGTATACAATATTATACACAGAAATTGTTTAAAACCATTTACGTATAACTTTAAAATGAAAAAAAATGCAGAATGTTATACATCAAATCAGATGCATACAGTCTTCATCAAACTGTAAAATATATTAGTTTAGTAAATATGATTTGTTGTAAGGAAAATTACATTCATATGTTAAACTTTACTACTTATAGAAATAGCATGATTATAAAATCATTTCGATATTTTTTCATCGCAAACATATTTAAGTTTGAACAGTGGAGACAATTGGAAATTCGAAGGAGGGAAAGAAGGGGGATTAAATGATAAGTGATAATTTTATTTAAAAATATATGGCTTGTTTAAATTATACCAATGAAATGACAATGTGCCAAAACCCAACCACTACTTGTTGTGCGTTACGAAACTGTTTATCGCAACGAACCAGTATAAAAACCATGATATGATGCATGGCATTGCATCGCATTTTGTGCACATTTTCGTTTTGTAAATTGTTTAATAATTAAAGGGAAAATATTGCAATTAAATGATAAGACAGCATGGTTTGTACAAATATTTTGATTCTAATACTTAGTTTTAGGCGGCTATAATGGAATACAAAATTAATCCCTACCCCCACACAAAAAAGTGGAGGTCAGTTTTGTGCTTCCAATGCAGATTTTTTTCTGGATTCGCCACTAGACCCAAATAAGGACGAAATCTTTGTCTAATCTAATAGACTGCAAGCATATTACAAATTACGCATAGCTTCGAACAGCGGCGTACAATGTGTTTTGCATATGAAAATGTAGTTGTATCATATGCAGACGTCAGCAGCTACTATGCAGTTCACAAGACGCTGAATGAAGGGTGGTGTAATCCAGATGTATATGGAATTTGTTATCTGGATACAGCTGCATTTGCAGATCTCTACAAGTTTTCAAAACATTTCTAGGAATGTTTCAGCACTTTGCACTCCTGTTTTGATAAATTTATGGGATCCACTTACTTCACCTTTTTCCTGAATGAAAATCTTGGTGATTAATACATCTTTTAATGAAGATATAGCGGTTTCAATATCCTTTAGCTTTGATTTCAGATCTTGTCTTTTATTTTGCTCAATTTTTCGTATTATGTTTTTCTGATCCTGTCGTTGGCACTCGAATTTATGTGGTATTACGTCCTTTTTAAGTCGCATTTTACCTCCCTGCAACTTGCACTGCATGTAATTACAGACATCTCCTTCGAGCTGTGTGAATGAAAACAGTAATAGGAATTAAATACTATTTGAAAAGAATCGCATTCATATTTAACAATTTTAAGTCAATATCTGATATGTAATAAGAATATGCATAAATATGATAAATTTCTAAGTAAAATTATATAAAATCAATAATTAATTATATTTTTTAATTCGAGATTGATAGTTACATAGAACATAGATAAATTCTAATTCAACAACAATGTTAAAATATGCCTTTGGTTATAAACGTATGATTTAACTTTTCAATTAAAAAAGTGCAAAAGAATTAAATTCAAATTTGTGTATTTTGTATGTGTGTTATGGATTCTCCTCAGCTGGACTATTTTAGTGCAGGCACCACTTTATAAAATATTCAGAAAATTTTTGTTTAAACGCTTTGATAAACTCGGGAAACGTTCAACATAATTTAAAGAATAATATTCAAGTTTGAACAAAACATTGATATGCTTTAAATCAGATCACAATTTTATTTGTTCAAAATTTGAAAAATTAGTTCTTTGTCCAAAATAAATTTCAAAATTTTTGAACTATTAACCTTTTATTTGTGATTGAATAATCTGCAGTAAAAAGCTATCAATCACTCGTAAATTTCAAGTACACATAATTCATAGATTGATGAATTATGTTGGAATATGGAACAACAATGGCTTTTATCCCGACAAGTGAAAAGGTATGCGATAATACTGTGCTGTGAAAATTATTCACATATTACTAATATCAGTATGCAATATAATTAATACCGATTAATTAAAAATTACAAATGATTTTAATATGAATGAAATACAATGATTATGAATTAAATTAAAATTTTCTGACATGAATGCAATCTAATTGTAAAAACAATACATGAATTTAACAATAATTTTTTTTAAATAAAAAGAATACTTACATTAAAATGGTCTTCACAAACATGACGAACACTCGTTTTCGACAGAACAGTACTCTTCTCAAAATCCCGCTTCATGACTTTGCACCATTTTTCTCGAATATCCAATTTCCGTGGAACATCAAAAAAACATTTATCAGGAGTTTTGAATGTGGAGTTTGCGCATAAGGGTACAATGCAATATTTGTAGCGACTAGGCATCATGTGCGTCCCCAGATTACTGCTGCAGTAACATGTACTTCAGCAGTGGCTCAAGGGCACGTGTGACGTCACGGACGAGATGAGGCCTTTATCGCGCCTTTTACAAATAGTCCGACAAAAAAGCGTAAGACGATCGATACAATGGCGTTCTCAAAAAGACGTTTCATCAAAACGTTTAAATTATGAAATATTTTCTCCCCAGCGAAAACAGATGATTTGTATGATAATGGGGGGGAGGGGAGGTTTACAAAATGTTCATGTCTTTCTAAATAGATTTAAATCTGGCAACGATAAAGCTATCTCAGTTCGAGGCTCTCCTGCATTATCTCGTATATAAATATTATTTCATCTTTCCTTTACGAACCCATATTTACGGCGGAAACGCCATTTCCCTGAAGATATAAAATGAAAGGGAAAAAATTTCCATGATTTTTTTCCTAAAGAGTCGTTAAAATGATTAAGAACTTTACAATAATTAATTAAAAAGACATTTTCATTCATGAGAGCTTTCATAATATCATATCGCATCCCACCTATAAACCACTCTTTTGATTATGATACATCGAACTATTTAACTAATTAAAATTAAGGAACGCCAAATACCGAAACAATTTATCTGAATAGTTTCTAGTAGATGTTAAAAGACTCGCCATTTCCCTCATCGTCATTGCTTTAATCATCCATTACAGTCATCACACACATCTTCAACACTGCATCTGTGCATAGATATCTATTTCAAATCGACACAGAGACGAATGAAACTACTTTGAAAATCATAATCATTTTTCCGATGTTTCACATTTACTATCTTCACCAACACTTACGAAAGCAACTGACGATTGCAGATTGAAGAACTCAGCGGAAAGACAAAATGTATAGCTTGCAAGGTATTGAAAGCTTGATGAACATTTCTCACACGATTGATCATACACTCAACTTTTTCTACCATTCATTTCATTCTATCATTTCCTATAAATGCCTTTGGGTAGTTTAGTTTGTTTAGTTTAGTTTTTATTAACGTCACACTAGAAGCAACACGAGGGCTATTGGCGACGGACCTCGTAATTTTGAACCACGGTCAAGTGACGAGGACGACACCTGAGCCGCCGCCCCCTTCTCCTAACATCCACACCACGCCAACGGAAGGACTTTGGGCCCCGAACAGATTTAACGTGCATCAGCCCCGGCTACACGGCGGGTCTTTGGCGGCCAAGGATCGAACCCGCGACTGAACGAAAACCGCCGGCCGCTAGTCCATGACCTTGACCACTAGGCTACCGCGGCCCTATGCCTTTGGGTAACGCCGAGTGTTGTTGCACATGCAAAGGATAATTTTCGACTTTTACTGTTACTAAAAATGATGCATTTTATACTTCATTTGGAGTTATGTGGACATAAATAATGAGATTTTTCTGCCTTGAGCTCCTATAGATGCATCGAGGCGCTTTTAAAAAAAAATGTGAGAAAAATGTCATCTTCAACCATGCCTTTTGATTTAAATGATACTTCACGGAGGTCTTTTAACATTTTTGAAAGAGAATGGTTTTATCGTTTAGCCACTTTCTAAGAACATTAGCTTATCATTGGCTAATTAGCTTCCATTACAAACTTTACCTCTAAGCCTAATAGTTGAGTTGGGAAAGCATTTAAAATATAGGCCAGTTTCAACCTTATTGCAAATAAACAAACTTTTCAATATTCCTCCTGAAAGGTATGGATTTGACTCCCAAAGTGAAATATGTTGCAATCTACATGAATTCTTAAAAACTGAACATGATGATACAATTTAGAATTAAATTCTATAATTCGCCATAAGTCTATTGATGGACTGTTTTTTGCTTTTTTTTTTTAACTTGCCATGCACATTTTTTCATCGGTTTCATCGCGATAATCGAATTCAACATTGAAGCATTCAGTGCGAGACGTTTAACAATATTTTTTCGTCTGGACATCTTATAGTCTTTTGAGAAGTGTTTTTAATGTTTGTGTTGGCCGTAACATGTTACCATTTGGAATAACAATATCAGAAATTTAAATTACAAACAATATAATTCGCCACAACATATAATTCTCAATAATATAATCATTCAATCTCAACATATAATCACTCATAATTCTGAAATGCAAAAATTCATACAAAAATGGCGTCGTCAATAGCATATTTTTCACAGAATCCATTATAAAAAAAAAATTATAAATATTTCCTTTTAAAGAAATATCAACCAGTAAAACTTCAATTTCAGATTTGATTAATATCCTTCAATACAGATTCGAACAGAAAATATTTCAACTGATAGAAAGCCACCTAAGATAAGATCCTATCATTCTGTTTCGGAGAAGCAATCAATCCGAGAAAATTGCAACTCCGCAGAATGATGGATGAACCAAACGGACAATCTAAAAAAAGGACGGGGTCGCAGCGCTTCCGAGAAAATGTGGTCGAAACACTGATGCATTCAGGAAAAGGGAGATTCCGGGAAATGCTAATGGCGATATGAAGACATAATCTCTTCTTCAGTTCTGAAAAACATTCCCTTTATCGCCAAACTTCACTCGATTTAGCACGAATGCCCCCTCCCCTTCTCTGTTCGACAAAAATAGTCATGTAAATTATTGGACAGTTAATTTCTATAATTCGCACTTATTGAAATATTAGCTGATACCAGCTCGCTTCGCTGTGAAGACGATAATATTATATTTCGGAACCTATACGTAAAATATCAAGAAAACATTCAATTTTTAAACGATAATGATTATCTAAATTTAAAATTTTAAGAAATTGATTGTCTGTAATAATGGTTATCCAGAACTTCTCAGTGGTATTTCGCTTATATATATATAGATTGTCTTGCGTGTGCGCTACTCCTTAAGAAGTCGCCATTTTAGTATTTTTCAAAATCTCGCTAAGTTTAGGAGCTAAACTACACTTTCACCAACCGTGGGACTCCAACTCATTTATTTCTATCGCTAAATATGTACGTTTCCTATTTTCGATATGCACGAAATTTCACATAAAGATCCTCTTTGCCAAAATCTTGTCAATCCTCCATCAGCGCTTGAATATAAAATTATTTGGTAATTTTCCATTTCGCACGCTCAAATCTCACCAAGTAAACTTAATTGGTGACAATACACAGTATACATATAAAAAATATATTCCGTTTGGCGTTAGTCATATCATTTTTGGCGATAAAGTCGCCAAAATTACATAACCGACGGATAAGAGTAGATTAACGGACAAAAATTATATTTTGGATAAGACGTCCGTAAAATCCGTTAGATAGCGTCTACAACGCAAAATGAGTAACTATGCTAAATTTCAAGTCAATCGGTTGTATAGTCTATTAGAGATCTCGTGATGAGTCAGTCAGTGGTATTTCGCTTATATATATATATATATATATTTTAAGAAACTACAAAAAAAAAAAAAAAAAAAAAAAGAGGAAGACTGTTAAAAAAAAGTTTTTTAAATAATAAACAACGCAATAACGAAAATCTGAATGATTCAGATCTCTAATACTATACAACCGATTGACTTGAAATTTGGCATAGTTACTCATTTTGCGTTGTAGACGCTATCTAACGGATTTTATCGGACGTCTTATCCAAATATAATTTTTGTCCGTTATTACTCTTATCCGTCAGTTATGATACAGCGACTTTATCGCCAAAATGTTATGATAACATAAACGAATATATTTTTTTATATGTATACTGTGTATTGAATTGGTTTGCGGGCGGATTTTGAGGCGTGAAAGTGGAGAGAAATTACCAATGTTTATGTTCAGCGCTTGATGAAGATTGTTTCTGAATTTTGACAAGAAAAATCTTTGCTGTGATGAGCATATCGAAATGGCTATATTTAACGGTAAATAAATGATTGAATACGAGCAGTAGTCTCAGTTTAACTCTAAACAGCGAGGTACGAAAAATACTAAAATGGCGACTTCTTCAGGAAGCGCACACTGAACTGATATCTATAAAGCGAAATGCCACTGAGAAGGATTCTGGATAACAACCACACGAACAATCAATTTCAGCAGGTACAGAATAATCGTATCGTTAAAAATTGAGATGTTTTTTCTTGATATTTTATGTGTTCCGAGCTCTCTTGATATAAATATTTCTGCCAATGGCTATCGGCAGTGCGAACAGAAATTAACTGTCGGGCTACATGACTATTTTGTCATTGAGGCATTCATCTTAAATCAGGAAGAAATTTGGCAAAGTGTTTTTTCGGGAACTGAAAAGAAGAAGACATATTTCATATCATGCAAGTCGCAAACACATTTTCTCGAGCGCTGCGACCGTCCTTTTAGATACGTTGGTTCATCCTCATTCTGCGAGGTTATTTTCTCGGAATTGTTAACTTCTCCAGCAAGTGATAGGGTATCTTAGGTAACTTCTATCGGATGAAGCTTTCTGTTCGAGATCTTGTATTGAGACGTAATCGTCGGACTGGTTATTCTTTGAAAGAAATATTTAATTTTTTTTTTTATAACCGTGAAAAATGACCGAACGACATATTGCTGTAATTTTTGCATTCAGGCCAGTGATTATATGTTGAAGACCAGTGACAATTATATGATGTT
>BMAW01063038.1:0-7500 GCA_019974015.1 Nephila pilipes
TCCACGTTCTACGTTAGTTCGGTAAAATATTACATACCCATCTGCCAAGACACACATACATGAACATATTATACATACATACATACATACATATATATATATATATATATATATATATATATATATATATATATATATATGCGTGTGTGTGTGGAAACGAGTAAAGTAAATGTAGGAACTGCTGCATAAGAAGCGCAAAATCAGCTCTTATGCAAATGTTTTGTGTGATGTAGACGTCACTACATATATACAAATTGAGTAGAAAGTCAACTATCTATTGTAAGTAATACAGATACAGAAAATTTAATGGTTGCGAAATATAACTTAAAATATTACTTATAGACCATTTTTCGAGTGGTATGATTATTCTTGCTTACTTCGTAACTATTACAGTGCATAATGGACACAATTGGAATGAACACGATGGATTTGAAGATGAAGAATTAATAGCGTTTCCTATATGGTTTATTTCACCCTGGATGTTAAAAAAAAATCTTACAGTATATTTAAACAAGAAAAAAATCTTTTTATTTCACTGTGTCAGATAAATGAATAAATTATAAATATTCTGCAAACGATGTCTGGAACCCACTTAATAGTCATAAAATCATACTCTTTAAAAATTAAACCTGGAAATCTTCATGCAATTATTATTAAGAAATTTCGCAATAAATCTTTGCAAAATAATTTTTTTTAAGTGTATAACTTTTTTTCAACAATAAATATCTTTTTTTACAAACTTTAAATCAAATTAGTAAGAATTCATAACAAAGAATGATTGATAGTTTTACTAACTTACGGATTTTCGCAATGATATATAGCATTGACATATACTTACCACAACATCAATTTCTTTTTTCAAAAACAATGCAATAAATTTAATATATGAAACAAAGTTACTGCGGACCACAAGCCTAATTCCTTAGTTTCTGAATGTAAGATAATAACGTTCATAAAAATTCACCCTATCAATCTTCAACCTTGAGTTCGGATATTAATCGTTCTTAAATCTTCATTCTTTCACCATTTATAATGATTAACATCAAAAAATGCCATCCTGTTATTTCAAGTACCTCATGCTCATTTTACATACGGTGTCGGAATATCCCACCGAATTTCTAGTATATTCTAATTAAATAGTATAAAAATATCTTTATTTTCCATTAAAAATTATTCGTAAATTATTTCAAAGAAGGCTCAGTTTCCTTCTTACATTTAGAATGGAAATTTGTGTAACTTTACAATCTTAAAAGTACGTTACTTAAGTGTAATTGCTTTTGTTTCTTAATCAAAGGGATATTGAGATAATTTTTCAAAAGAAATATTTCATATATCAAATTAAAACTTAAGATTTGAACAATTTTTCTCCACAAAATTTTGAAAGAAGAAAGTGATCTGTATTTCTTTTGATATTTTTCTGTATGAGTTTAAAGCAGTTATTCCAATGGAGGTAATTTCTAAGGAATCTTAAATCCTCCAAGCTTTAAGGTATTTTCAAAAGAACCTTTTCTTTTAATCTCTTATCACCCTATTTTTTTCGAAAATAAACCCATTCCCTTTAAAGAGGATATGACTTGATTATTCTTTAATAGTATCTTAAGCGATCAAAATTAAGGGTGTAGAAAGGACTACGTAACCTCTTATGCTTATATTTTCTTAATTTTTTTTACTTATCAGGTCAATTGAAAAGTCCCCGGCCTACCATTCTAAAACACATTTTTTTGGTAAAATTAGTTTTTTTTATTCAACATAATTCCCTTCGAGGGTGATACACTGATTATAGCGACCCTCCAACTTTTCGATACCATTTTTGTAGTACGATTTGTCCTTTGCTTCAAAATAGGCCTCAGTTTCGGCGATCCCCTCTTCATTCGACGAAAATTTCTTCCCAGCGAGCATTCTTTTGAGATCTGAGAACAGGAAAGAGTCGCTGGGGGCCAGATCTGGAGAATACGGTGGATGAGGAAGCAATTTGAAGCCCAATTTATTTATTTTTGCCATCGTTTTCACTGACTTGTGACATGGTGCATTGTCTTGGTGAAGCAGCACATTCTTTTTCTTCAAACGCGGCCATTTTTCGGCGATTTCGTCCTTCAAACGGTCCAATAACGCTACGTAATAGTCGCTGTTGATGGTCCTTCCTTTTTTAAGGTAGTCAATGAAAATTATTCCATGCGCATCCCAAAATACAGACGCCATAACCTTGCCAGCCGACTGTTGCGTTTCCCCACGCTTTGGAGCGGGTTCATCGTGTGCAGTCCATTCGGATGACTGTCGATTGGACTTCGGAGTGAAATGATGGAGCCATGTTTCATCCATTGTCACATATCGACGCAAAACTCAGGTTTATTATGCTTGATCATCTTCAAACACTGCTCCGAATCATCAACTCGTCGTTGTTTTGGGTCAAAAGTGAGCTCGCGCGGCATCCACTTTGCACAGAGCTTTCTCATACCCAAATATTCGTGAATGATTTGATGTACACGTTCAGTTGATATCTTTAGAGTGTCTGCTATTTCATTCAATTTCAATTGACGGTCATTCAAAATCATTTTGTGGATTTTTTTAATGTTTTCGTCGGTAACAATCTATTTTGGGCGTCCACTGCGTTCACCGTCTTCGGTGCTCATTTCACCACGTCTAAACTTAGCATACCAATCCTTGATGGTTGATTTTCCTGGAGCAGTGTCCGGAAACTCGGCATCAAGCCAAGTGTTTGCTTCAACTGTATTTTTTCCCTTCAAAAAGCAATATTTTATCAACACGCGAAATTCCTTTATATCCATTTTTTTCACAATAACAAGAGTTGCTTCACTCAAAATGCTATAATTCACAAACTAAGGATCCGACAGCTGTCAAACTTATACACGTATCTTTTGAGGATTAGGGCTAACTAAAAAACATATGGATTTAATTCTAGTAGCGCCATCTATGTGTCAGTCCGGGGACATTTCAATTGACCTGTTATTATCATTCGAAGGATAAGAAGTGATATAAAAATATCAGATAAAGCATTGTACTTTTATACCTTCCTTACTTAGACTTCATTCTGATTTTTGAGGTCAAGTAGTTAATTTAGATTTTGTATCTTATATTTTAGAAATTTAATAGAGGTTAAAAAGTAGCATTGGCTGTAAAATATTTTTAATTATGAAAACGAAATTAAAGGTAAATTTCTTATTGTTTTATTGATATTTCATTTTCTAGTTTATTAAAACAACAACATTAAAATCATAAACTAAAGAATACCTCTTGTTTCTTTATTCCTTCCAAGCAAATATTTATACAGTACGATTATATTTGCACGAGCGTCTGGAATGCAGTTCATATCTTTCTTATTACTTCATTCCGACATTTAAATGAAAATAACATTCAAAAAGGGAGAAATTCTTGGTTTCCTCTGTTTTTTCTTTTTTTTTTCTGTATATTTCCACTTTCTGTATTCCATTTTCGAAATAAAATATTTGCATATATATTTGAGCTTCAATAAAATACAATGAGTTCAAAATTTAAATTACGAATCCAAAAATTTTAAGTAGAAGTATAAGTTAAATTTCAAAACTTAAAGTAGGTATTTAATTACGAATTCTTTAGAGTAAATTCTATTAAATAAATTAACTTTATTCGAAATATTGTATTTGACAAAAGTTACCAGAAGTCAACGCGTTTATATCATTACATTTGATTTTCGAAGAATTTGTTACAAATAATTTAATCGAAAGTATAAAATTGTTTCTTCAAATAATCTTGATAATCCTCAATATAAAACTTTTTATTGTTTTACAGAAAAATATCTCGGATATAGTATGAAAATGTGACATAATATCTGAGGTCAAATCGTAAGAAAATTATGAATAGTATTCTAAACCCTCGTTCTCAATTAAAATGTTGAAATTTCAGAAACATATGCGCGAAATCTTGCATTGCTTCTTTGTATATATTACCATTATTGCCCAAAAATATTTGCGTATGAAGACATGAAAATATCTTAGAGAATGAAAATAAGATTCAAATAAAACTCTTTGAAAAATATTGTTAATAAAAAATATTTAGCTTAATTTTTAATCACACATAAGTAGCATTTTATGCTATGCAATTGTTATAATTAATATTTTTTTTCTTATTTATTCTTCATGATGAAACTCTTAAAGCGTATCATGATTCTAGTTTTATATTTACAATAATGTTTCTCATTCAAAGGAAAATTCCTTAGACCTTTGAAAGTGGCTGTCAAGATTAACAGAGCGACAATTTAAAAGGTTTAAATGAAGTCTTACAGAATTAATTGAATGTTTATTAACGTTACACGTGATTGTTTATTAACTTCACACTTATATGCAATTGGACGGCTATTGGGGATATATCCAATAATTTTGACCTTTGGTTAAGTGACGAGAACAAACGCCTGAGCTGGAACTCCCCTCTCCAAACTTCCATACCATGGTCATAGAGAGACTTTAGAACATTTATAGGCTTAATATGCTTCAGCCCAGCTACACGGAGCATTTTTAGTGTCATTAGGCCTTGATTTCACGATTCGAAGAACACCCCAGTCGCAATTTCGCGACCGTAACCTCCAGATTTTCCATGACCTTGAATTCTTATCTAAAGAACGTCAAACAATAACTAAAACCTTTACATTCATTGATAAATTTGAATTATTAATATTTCCTATAATATAATTTAATTTACTCAAAGTATCTCCATCAAGAAATTAGGATAAAAAATATTTTCAAATCAAAACATTTGGATTTTGTCTCTTATTTACTACTTATGTTAAATAATAAACAATACTACCATGATCTGCCATTTCTAGAGAAAGAAAAAAAGCATTTCATACAGTTTGAGAAGATAAGAGGGGAGAAATAAGAGTTTGAGAATTCTTGAACTTTACTAGATTGCTATATATGTATGTAAGTAACTCATGCTGCTCTGTATGGCCAATAGCGACATCAAATATCACTGTAATATGCTTAATAACACATGTAGCCATATAGTTGCTCACTTGTAAGAATATAGCCAATAATATATGTAGTTATCCGTATGCTATGTATATGTATGTATGGTAATAAAGGTATGTACTGTATGTATGGAAGTTGCTTCAGTGGCACTTGCATATGTATACATTTTGGATTATGTGCTTTCATATTAATAATATATGTGGTATAAAAAGTAATGCTTTGCTCTAATAATGTTTAACAAATTCACTATGTATCCTGTGCTTAGGAATTTAGCAAAACATGCCTTCTGTATGTGTATGTGTATGGCAGGTATCTGCATATGCTGTGTATAGCCAACAACCAATATCAACCATACATGTGGTGCTCATGTGCTGTATATGTAATAATATGTGTATATGGTGCTCATATAACTTCAACCAATAATATGTATGTGTATGTGATTATCCATATCACTGTATGTATGATTTGCTCGATATGCAATGTCAGCCAATATGTAATAATAATATGTGACAGATCGATTGAGGAGAGGGTCCCCGGCCTACATAGATGGCGCTACTAAAATTTAAAATCCATATCTTTTGGGTTACTAACCCTCAAAAGATGCGTGTATAGGGTGACAGCTGTTGTGATTCATTGGTTTTGTGAATTATAGCTTTTGAGTGAAGCAACTTTTATTGTGTAGAAAAAAATGGATAAAAGGAATTTCTTCAGTTGGTAAGTGTGCTTTTTGAAGGAAAAAATACAGTTGGAAACCAAACACTTGATGCCGAGTTTCCGGACACTGCTCCAGAGGAAAATCAACCATCAAGGATTGGTATACTAAGTTTAGACGTGGTGAAATGAGCACGAGACGGTGGTACCAGTGGACATAAAATAGATTGTTACCGGCAAAAACATTAAAAAAAATCCACAAAATGATTTTGAATGACCGTCAATTGAAATTGAATGAGAAATAGCAGACACTCTAAAGATATCCTTCGTGGCACATCAAAATCATTCCACGAATATTTGGGTATGAGAAAGCTCTGTTACAAAGTGGATTACCGCGCGAATACTTTGACCAAAACAACGACGAGTTGATGGTCCAGACAGTGTTTGAAGATGAATCAGCATAAATAAACCTGAGTTTTGCGTCGATATATGTGACAATGGATGAAACAGCAACCATCCGTTTCACTCCAGGGAATCGACAGTCATCCAGACTCGGACTGCACGATGAACGCTCCAAAGCGTGGGGAAACGCATAACAGTCGGCTGGCAGGTTATGGCGTCTTATTTTGGGATGCGCAGGAATAATTTTTTCATTGACTACCTTGAAGAAAAGGAAGGGGACCATCAACAGCGATATTACGTAGCGTTGATGGACCATGAAGGACGAAATCATGAAAATGTACATTTGAAGAAAAAAAAAAAGAAAGAAGTGCTGCTTCACCAAGACAATGCGCACCATGTCTCACAAGTCGAAATTGAAAACGATGGCAAAAAATAAAATATGTTAGACTTCAAATTGCTTCCTCTCATCACCGTATTCTCGGGTCCACAGCCCCAACTGTCTTTCACACTGTTCCTCAGATCTCAAAGAATATCTGGAAGAAATTTTCCGTCGAATGAAGGGATCGCCGAAACTGAGGCCTATTTTGAAACCAAAGGACAAATCATTACAAAAAAAAATGGTATCAAAGAAAAGATCGCTATAGTCAGTGTATCTCCTCGAAGGATTATGTTGAATAAACTAATTTTGCCAAAAAAATGTTTTTTTACTATGTAAGATATATATATATATATTTTCTGGTGTGTGTGTAAATAAAATTATTCAAGAATTCTTGGGCGCCCTTGGTTTTGCCTCCAAAATTTGGAAATACTTTTAATTTGTCATTTTGGCATAAAAGTCGCGTCAGATGATTTAATATTGGATTTGCACTTTATGTAACCAAAAAATAGCTTTTGTAATAGATAATAATAATGCATTAAATTAAATTAAACTTTATTTATACTGCTAAAAGTTCCTTTGCGATATTTTAGTCTATTCTTTTCTTTGCAAGCGAACTATTCTCTTCGCGAAAGATCTTTCTCAAATCTTCAAATGGTTTAACTGCAATTGTTTTTCCTTAATTAATTTCTTCTTTCTACAACTTTGGCATCTTTTGTGAATACTACCTTAGCGTGCCTGCAGTTTGTTTGCTTATTCTAATGAAGTATATTTAGAATAAAGATTCTTGCCATCATAAATAGTGTATCGGTTATTTGATATGTTACATTAACACTCCGTATCAATATTGTGGTCGACTGGTAGTCTAGTTGGTTATAGGCTGGTGGTACGAATGAGTCATGGTGCGACCTGACTGCCACTCATGTATCCGGTGCTGAGTGCACGTTAAATATGTCGTATGCCCAAGGTCCTCCCTTTGGTGTGGTGTGGAGTAAGGAGAGAGCTTTGCTTTTTTATTAAATTTATTGTATTTTCAAATATTTTCGGTTTTTAGAAAAGTCCTTCTTTCAAGAAAAGTACTTGCATTATCAACTTGAATAGGATAAGGTA
>BMAW01063038.1:12500-17899 GCA_019974015.1 Nephila pilipes
TTTATTATGAATGGAAAAATCTTGAACCATATCATTATTAAGTTTTTGTATACATAATAGTTAGTTTCAAGATATAAAATGTGTTTCTAAGTGTTTTTTAAACTGTGTAATATAGCCCTCATGTTACTTCTAGGGAGACGTTAATAAAAATAATCAATCAATCTCACAATCTATGTAATACTAATGTCTTAATTTTTTTTAATAAAGTCTTACCGATATATTGCTCTGAAATTTCCAAGGCTATTGAACCTTTTCCAACAATTCAAGACTAAGTATCCAAAGATTATCATCACACTTCAAACGATGATTAAGTACATTGAAACAAATATCTGTCAAGAAACCAGGAACGAAAATTTATTCTCAAAATACTCTCTTTATAACCTGAAAGTTCCCTGCTTTCATCACATTTCTAACACTAAAAGTTCAGTTCATGTTAAGTTTCTTCTTTACTTCATAAATATTAAACTGGAATGCCAAGCCGTCAACTCTTTGGGAGAAAAAATGGTTTTCAAAGAGTTTGTGCGAGCACATAAGAGAAGGAAATACGAATTTCGGCGAAGTTTTCTTGTCGCCTGTCATTATCACCCATCGTTTTCACCGCCGAGCTTCATTATATGTCATGCTATTTCGAAGCCTAGCGACAAATAGTTCTGTTATAAACTCTCAGGCTCTTGAATCAGAGCTTTACTGATATTGGCTAAGAAATGTTGTCTTTTGGCATCAAAGACTGAACTGATTTATCAATCATGGATTTTTAATTACTACGTCTTTCCTATTGCGAGACGAAATTTTGGAAAAAAAATTCATAAAATCTAGAATTTGAATTTTTAAACATTATGTGAAGTCTACTTATAGTATTATCAAAATTTTAAATTAAATATAACACGTATGTTTTATTTTAAAGTTTTCTTTGTTTAATGTTAATAAATATGATCCATAATTGGAACGCTTTTTCCGATAAAAAATATTCAGAAAATAACATTATATTCTGACTTCGCTATTATTTGGACAACAATGTATATTATAATACTCTTACCTTGAGTATGTTTCGAAATATGTTCCATATTTCTCCCCCTATACTTTAATGCTATTTGGATTTCAAAATTTACATGCTTAAGTGAAAATTTTAGAATCTTTGAAATGCTTCTAAATTTTAAGTATACTGTAGAATAAACGGATGTGTTATAATATCTCAAACGTATATGAAAACTAGAATATTTTTCGGTTTGTAAATGTGTGTCAAGGTGAATAGGGCTGTTTTAAATTAGAGGATGATTTGTAACGCTCGTCATTGTTCTGATCTTGCGCCGTATCTCAATCGAATATAATACTTAATAGCGACTGAATTCCAATTGAAGACATGCAAAAAAAAAACTAAAATACTCAACTAATAATCACTGGAGAATAGATAAAGTTACTCTCACTCTCATATCCCAATTAATTTACCAATCCTAGATTATTATTTAATTATGAAATCTTAGCTTACCAAATCACTCTTTCTAAATGCAACAGTTGTCCTTACCAGTAGCTTCGTTGCTTAATACTTTCACTGGAATTCACTTCAATCCATAAAATTAGTTAAGTTGCTTCAATCCAAATTATAAATATCTTTCAGCAAGTCGTTATCCTTCATCTACCTCATTTTTCTTTCAATATGTATCACTTCTATATCATTATCCCTAAGTCCCTTCTTTTCACTTCCACCGTAATGTAATTTACCTAATCACATATCATTCTGGTTGGGAAGAAATTGTAATTTTATACAATTCAAAATACTGTAAATAACCCAAGGTTAGTAAAGAGAAAATAGCAAATTGCCCAACTTCACAGATTGCCATAATCATCCTTCAATTTTTAGAAATTATTGATAAACGTTTCTTACAATGAAGTTTGAAGGTTTTTATTACTACTACAGCAATGAACGTTATCCATTTTTATAAGAAAAATTGACATTGTATTGTTACATTTCTTTCTACAAATGCACGTTAATGGAGTTTATATATTTATTTTTACACAGTAGCATGAAATAATGAATATATTTACTAAGCAGTTTTTGGAAATTTTTTAGCATTCCTAAATTCCATTTGAAAGTTTCATTATAATTATTACTGATATGCATAAACTTTAAAGAATGTACTTCCGATTATTAGATTGATTACAATCGATAGAAGAAAATAAAATAATAAAGAAATACGTAATAAAAATTAAGAAAATTTCAATCATTAAAAAATTCTAATAATTAAATGAAAAAGTTCATTAATTTATTATGTGTGATTTTATCAATTGATATACAAATATGCTACTTTCGAAACATTATCCAAAAACTTAGAAAAGTACAACTACATAGCCAAAAAAGAATAGATTTTCATACAAATAACGCTGTGAATGTAAAATTAACATTGCTTCAGAATATGACATTCAAATTAATAAAACTGTTGTCATTTCACATTAACACACATGGGGACGAAAATAGATTTTAAAAGCGGTATAAGTTTCTGCGTTGATCTAAGATATCATGTTTTTAGTATGTTTCCTTTTTTTTTCTTAGACAGAAAATGTATTTACTGATTTGTTCTATGCAATAGATGTGAACGTTTTGCCGAACCAATAGAAATGTCATAATCTCAATTTTTCTCTTAATTTTTGGAAACCAATATGCATGTAAACGCATACAAAAAATTTCAATTTTTTCAAATTTAATTCATGGTAATTATATAGAAATGTAAAATGATCAAACGCTGTTGAAAAATTTTTCTGAAAAATAATATTTAAAAATAATATTTATATTATATAAAAATTAGAAAAATATTTAATTGTCTAGTTAAATTAAATATTTTTGTTTTAATACAATACGTATTTGTACACAGGAATAGTGTGAAGAATATTTTACGATCAAATAAAGTTGTCTCTTAAGATGATCCTTGCTTTAACTAATGGTTTGTGTAAGATAAGGAAAATTAAATCTATTTTATCAATTATTTCTAAAATATACTGTACAAAATATAAGACACAACTTTTTTGGTTTCTTATGAGTGAAACAACAGAATTATCTCCAAAAACATATCTTATGGTTATCCACATGTACTTCAGAAATTCCATAAAAAAAAACATATATTTATTCCTTCGTATAACGTTCAAATTTAAAAATATTGAATCATCTTTAACTTAGTTCTATCTCCTTTAATTATAAAAATATATGAATAAAACATTACGTTTATCAAGAGGAATAAAAACACTTTTAACAAACTCTGCTTTAAAGTACATCATACTAAAACCCAAAATTAAACGATAACTATGGTTATCGCAATTCACCGTAAGCCATTCCACCTGAAGGCTTCTTATATTAACTATCCTATAATCTTCATTCTTTCGCTATCGAAGAAGAATGAAAAAAGAAGCAGAAAGAAAAAGAGGCCGCTCTATTATTTCAAGCCTCTCAAGAGCACTTCTCATGCCATTGAGCTGCGATCCAATATTCCACCGAATATCTCATATATTGGATTTAGGTTGAAATAAATACCTTCAGCATTCGGTGGAAAACTAACGCGATTTGTTAGGCGGAGAAAGCCAGTAGCTCATCGGTCAATACTTGTGCGTGATAAATGATTGGAGTAGTATACTTGGAGCCATTCAATTAATAACCAGCCTTCGGAGTCACTATAATGAAGGCACGGCTTTGTAAAAGTTTGATTACGTTGAAAGGAATAGAGGGAAAGAAAGAATTTCTTTACGCAATATTGATTTTAAAATATTGTTTTATTGAAATTATAACTTTTTGTGCCAATTTTAAGAAATCATCACTGTAAAGTTCCTTAATTCCGGAAGTCTACATTAATGATTTAAATTTAGGGACGAAAATTTCTATTAACAACAGATATTTTCGTAGATTTATTTTGTTTATTTCTAAAGCCTGCGTATATCAAAATATTTAGGAGAATCTGGGATAAATATTTGTTTTTTACACAAGACTTGCTTGTCCCATTATACTACGAAAAACTACTTCAGAATCAAAGCAATTCGAATTAATTACTTAGAGAACAGAGACGAATTATAATATGAATAATTCTTTTGACTCATTTGTGTATTCAGTGTACATTTAGGATTATTAGGATAATTCCCAATAAATATGAAAAAAAAATGTTTTACTCATTTATGTTCTACATCTAAATTTCTAGATCTAGTTCTATTCTATAACATAACGACAATTTCAATTCTATTCGATTTGAATTGTTGGTAACGTTGTGATAAATAAATGGATACTATATTGCTATTTACAACAACTTATTTAAAATCAATTTTAGTAATAGAAATCTTATTTACAAAACAAAAATTAATGATCACTGTACTTAACATTTTCTATGAAAAGTAAAATGAGTGATAAAATATTAGTTGCTCAGTGTATAATTGTTTACTCTTTTTAACAATGCTTGTGGATTCATAAACGTTTTCCAGATTCATTTTTGTTACATGCCGCGTCAAGACCATGGAACACAAAATGTTCCGGCCATTGCTTAGAGATGAAATAATTATTTCATTTATTGGTCTCTGGTTTCCCCACATGAGTATAGAAATAACACCTGAAGTGATGACACATATGATGCGGATGTATTTTGAGTTATCTGGATATCCTACTTCTGAGTAGTCAAGTCTTGGTCTTAACCTCAAAGTTTATGTTTATCTGGCCCTTCTGAATAGTAACAGCTGCGGCCTCTTTGTCGGGATGTGAGTACAGTAAATTAAACAATTTAATTTTATGTTATTTAATTTTAATTGAATTTTTTACTTTAATCATGGAAATTTCTCTCTATCTCTATCTAAATATGTTATATATGTTATTTATATCATTTTTGAAATATATTAGTTCCCAGATTATTCCGTATATTTCCCTTTGATTACATGTATAATTAAATAAACTATGATCAATGGATGTTCTTTAGACTTCTTGCTTAAAATTGGTTGTATTTTGAAGTTACCTCATTAATAAAGTAGTTCAGTTTTAATTGTAAAGTTCGTATATTATTTTTTATGCTCATGTTTTTGAAATTCAAGCAATTATTTTGATGAGAACTTTTAAACATCTGATGAATGAAAGAAACTTTTACTTTAAATCTCTAAAAGGGAATTTCAACCTTTATCTGGAAAGCAATTTCACTCTCTAAAAAGAGAAAATTTCTGTAGTCTTGGCTTTGTAATGAATTGGGCAATCAAACACAGGGGTGGAAAGAAGAAAACATACTCCAATTTTTCTTCTTTTTTTATTATCTTCGCTGGCTTATTAAAATTGGTGAAACGAAAAGAAATATGCAAATGTCTGCGTCGAATTTAGAGTTTTAGTTTTTTCCCTTCTGTCATCCTCCGTCTTTCCAAAAAAATAATTCAGGTTTCTTTCACTTTATATT
>BMAW01063046.1:0-17271 GCA_019974015.1 Nephila pilipes
TTATCCGTGATTTTAAAGATATTAGTTAGAACTTCTAGAGTTGACTTCTATAAAATTGGTTTTTTATTTATCCTTCCCCCCCCCCGAAAAAAAAAAAAGAAAGACCCAACATACTAACCTCATGAATTCGGATTAGTTAGGATCTGAGTTTATATGGGGTATCAAAAAAGCAGGGTGAACCTGAATAATGGGAGAAAATGAAATAAAACATACTGTTACGAACTCTAGATGACGCTTCCCTGAAACGGTTCTCTTGTGAAAGAAAAGAGACATTTCCAAAGATTTCATCAGTTAACCAAGGACAGAGAAAGCAATGATCCCTTAACCTTGATGACAATTTGGCGCTGATTTTAGTGACTTGGCGATAAACCTGGTAACTTTGGTGACAAAACGAAAGTTCTCGAAAGGGCTGGAACCTAGGTAAAAACTTGATTGAGAAAGAAGTTGCGGACTTTTCCTGAATTTTCCCTTTGACGTCACATCTGCCTGGAACAAATATAAATACGCTGAAGGCCTGAGACAGAGGATTGTGCCTGTCTTAAGGTCTGCTTATGAGATAGATCGGCAAATTGAGACAGGTAGCTGAGGGGATCTGCCGAGGATTTATTTGTAACTTAGTCGAGTGAATCTCCCAGAAGCAGCGTATAATCTGCTGGAAACGTAGAGGCCTGTCTTACTGTCTTGGAAGTGCAGAGTACTACTACTGAAATTTTCCCATAGCGTGAACTAGTAGACTGGTGAGCTGAACGTTATTGCTACAACTACGACTGTTTTGTTGGTAAGCATTTCTTCTTATTCGAGGCATAACATAATATCCTGAGAAAACTCCGCCTTTCAAAGTTATTTTCGAATGAGAAATCCCCTACACAACTTTTCTTTTATGCAGGGCTTCAGTTGTCGCTTCTCCCACCTGAATTGTCTAAAAGCGCTGAAATACTAATCATTTGCATATCCTAATCTCTTCTACTTTTCATGTGACTTTGACGTTTGTCAGATTTTTCCTTCTTGGTGTTGTAATTTGAATGACCAGCAATTTATTTAGATTTTTAACTATTTAATAATTAAAGAAAACTTTGTTAAGGATCAAACTGTTGCAATCCATTGTTTGAATTTAATAATATTTCCCAACTTCATTCTGAAAGAGCAACCGGAAAAACATTTCCAACTCCAAGCTCCTGTTATTTAAAACAGAAAATAGCAAATTTAATCAAAGAGAAAAAAAAAAAAAAAAAAAAAAAGAG
Organism: Nephila pilipes; assembly: GCA_019974015.1. Lineage (NCBI taxonomy): Eukaryota > Metazoa > Arthropoda > Arachnida > Araneae > Nephilidae > Nephila > Nephila pilipes. Next base: position 1,242 of record BMAW01063046.1, read on the forward strand.
AGAGAGAGAAAATAGGGAATTTAAGATCAAGGCATGGTTGGGAACTCGTGACGGATGTTGATACCGTCGTACCGTGGTTCAATTCCTGATGCCATTAAAGACCCACCGCGGTTTGGGGCTGAAGCATGGTAAATCCGTTGAGATTCAAGTTCTCTCATGTCGCGATGTGGAAGTTTGGTGAGAGAAGTGTCAGTTAAGGTGTCGTCCTTATCACTTTACCGAGGTTTAAAAAACGAGGTCGCCGACACCAATAGATTTCGTGTTGCTTCTAAGTACAACGTTAATAATCAATCTGCCCAATAATATTGATCCTACAACCGACGATTCTGTTAAAAGTAATTAAAAATATCATTTAAACTGCGAAGATTAATTTAATATTATATAGTTTCATAGATAATATTATATAGTTTCATAGATAATATTATATAGTTTCATAGATAATATTATATAGTTTCATAGATAATATTATATAGTTTATTATTCATAGATAACTATATATAGTTTATAAACAATTAATGTAATAAAGAAATTTAAGGATTCATTATTCAAAATAAAAGCATTAATCTCTTCAAATATTTTAGAAATTGGGTTTATTTAATTGAAAATACGCGTGTTGAATTCATGATATGCATGCAAGAATTTTCGCTAATTTCATTAAACCTTTGAAATACCATCATTATATTAAATACGACACAGCTTCAATAAGTGAATTCCATCGTAACCAGACAATAATTGTTAATGATTCTGCTGAAGCGATATGTACAGTTAATTGACTCTGGAAGGAATTCTCATCACAACAAAGGGACCTCAGTAACCATTTCTGACTTCGCGGTTTAATTATCTTCTTTTAGTTTCAGGAAGGCAAAATGTTAATTATTCTTTCGTATTCTAATTTTCCTTGAAAGTTTTTGGATATTTGTGTGTGTGAAATATTTCAATAAATTAATTTAAATGACATATAATATTTCTTGTTAAAATTTGGAGGAATATTATGGAGAAGTAAAGAAAATTGTAATTTATTGTATCCACGCATAAATAAAAATGAAAAATCGACGTAAAAATGATGTAAAAATATTTGAAAAAAGATGAATAAAAAAAAATGGAGGATGCCTTTTAAAAATTTTAATGAGCTTAAAATGACGTTAAGGATACATCTTGGGAGTCGCCTGCATCTCACTCAAAAGTAATATAATTTTTATTTACTATATTACTATTATTAAACTTATTTCAAGAATAATTACTTACTGTGGTATTTTTTTATTACCTTTTTTTAAATTTATAAATGCGGACAATATGTTACTAAGTAATTGGATTCCACACAGTAAAGTCAAATGTTATATAGTGAAATATGAAAACATAAATAATTTTAGAATTTTCTTTCCATACGTTTTATTTTTGTATTTCAAATACCATTTCTGCCAATATGAAGTAATACAGGTAAGAAACGAATTTTTTAAACGTGGGTTTCTTTCAAACTTCGCACTTTGCATAACATAATTTTTTATACCTTAAATTCTTAGTAACATTCTCCTGTTTTGAAGATAGGGAGCAGAGGAGTTGATGCTACCCTTCAACACTTAAGGAAATGATGAATTTACAGAGATGTCACCAGTTAACAAAAGAGAGTTTAAGCAATGACACCTTCCCATTTGCGACGGATTTAGCGACCATTTGACGACTTGGTGAGAAACTTGGCGTAAAATTTAATTCCTTAAATGATTAATTTTAATCAATTAATTTTTATTAATTATATTTAAATTATCGTATTGTCATCCAAAACAATGGTGTATAGAAAATTTCAGCTCAATTGAGCGCTTTAAAATGTGAGAAAAAGATTTTAAAGTTTTGAACCAAACATACAATGTGAGAAGAAAACCCATTACAAATATCACAATAGTCCAATGATCGTGAACTTGCGGTCGGTATTCACAATCATGCGCAAAGTTATTTAATTAGTCAAAAAACTCACACCATGAAATTTTTTTTTAAATAACACCAACAAAACACTTTTCATGTTCACTAACTTATAATATCTATAATCGTAGAATTTTCATAATTAACAAGCTGTTTTTTTCAAGTACAAGAAAATAAGTGCGATCCTTATTTAAAAAAAAACTTCTTGTATCCGCATAAGAATGAAGTTCACTTTGCTTATTAGTTTGTATCTACGTATTAATCCCATTACAATTGCATCAATTATTAAATCAATCCAATCACAAAACAAATTACTCCATTAATATTGCTGCAGAAATTTTTAGCTTAACCTTCACTATAAACACAGAGCATAATTTATTAACATATCTGTCGTAAAAAAAATTCCAATAAAGGATTTCGTATCAGAATGATAGTAACACAGAGTTTATTCACTTCCCATTTGAATACTATTTTTATATACAATATAGAATATTTCCTTTTTCATCTCAAAATAAAATAATGAATTTCATAACGAAATTATTAATTAGCTTTTTGTAACTCAAAAATTTACAATAAAATCAAGATAGTGAAAATTAATACTGATATTAATATCCATAAAATGAAAAAAAGCTTTATTATTAACCACTACTGATCTATTCGTTAAAAATTCAAAATTCTAATGTATATTTATAAGTGTTGCCAAAATCATCAGCATAACTATTACTGTAAGCCACAGTGTTCGAAAAATACCGTCTGAGTTTCGTGTTTTTCTTTCAAATAGAAGTAAAATGATTCATTTTTTAGTAACATCTTACATAATGAACTTCCCTAAATTAAAATGTTTTGTGTTTTGCATACAGTTACTTACAATAGAAATACAACAAATTAATTCAACATTATATTATTTACGGCACTTAAATTTCAAAATAAGCAAATGGAGGATTTTAAGAAAATTAGTTTATTCACATATACTCTTCAATCCGAAAATGAACCTTGAAACTGGATCAAAAAATTATTAAAGAGCTTAAGAATTCAACTACGTTAAGTTTTGTTTCTAAGAAATAATCGAGATATTTGAATAAAATTTATTCTGTAGATTAATTGATCCTTATGTAAATAATATTATAAATTAAAGCTATTATTGATGAAGCAGTTGATTTAAGCAACTTGCAGTATGGAGAAGATATAATTCAATCTACTGATTTCTACAACGAGAGACTTTGATAGATCAAAAAAAGCTGGGGGAAATGTAAAACTCCGGAGGGCGACTATATAGAGAAGACTTAAGAATAAATAAAAATCAAGTTTCCATCTCAATTGCTTTTTAGTAGTTAGTAAAATTTTACGATACTGTGCGTTAATAATTAAAACTTTCTGAACTCAAACAAATCATCATGAATAGCTGTAATAAACAACGTTATTCACATAAGGATCAATTAATATGCAGAATAATTTTTATCCAGATATTTCGGTTATTTATTAGTAATAATTAAAGCCTAACAATGTTACATCGTATATTTAATTCTGTTTCATTTCAAGATAACTTGTTTTAATTAATAAAGCAAAATTATACAGACTATATAGTTTTAAGAGTATTTAAAATGTAAACCAAATGAGATTCTCATTCATAAAGTTATTGCATACTTATCCTGAAAATTCATGATACTTAAGACCTATATTTCTGAAATATCAAATATACGAAACAGAGTAAATGTCGAAAGCTCCAATGATTCTCTTTAACAAAAGAGCCTGATATGACAGTGGAAACCAACTATTATCAGAAGTTCAAGAAGATAAAATATGATCATCCTTCGATTAAACAACTTCCATCTGTCTTCTTCATTCCAAACCATTCATCCCCATATGTATTTAATGACCCGAGAGAAAAAAATAGACGTAGAGAACAAGTAGTCCAACATCACTTTTGTTCATTTTTTCTCCCACGTCATTGTGGATGAAAGTCTTCAGCATTCCTATCCGCTTGTTGGTATTTTATACGTAGACGGGATGCATAGAAAAAAAGCTCCAGAAATTCAGTAAATAATGTCTTCTTAACAAACTGAATAAATAGCGTCTCTTTTGCAGAAAAATAGTGAATTAATTCTTCGGAGCAATGGTTGATGGTCACTTACAGAAGGCATAAGATAGATGCCAAAGAAATGAAATAATTCCTAATTAAAATGGCTCCCGCCTACCCGCCATTTTGATTTCGTGAACGTAATGTTAATCCTATGGAATTTTCACAACCATCTCCTAATCTGTACTGTTTTATATTTTTGAATCCTATAAAGTGCATCTGAAAGAGCAAAAGGTAATGAAGGATTCTTAGGGAATTACTATTTTCCTCCGATTTTTGAAAAAAATTTAGAATATTTTTTAAAGATCGGAAAACCCGCAAAAGAATCTTTAAAATAAAGGTAAACTATTTTCAAAAATCGGAGGAAAAATATGATTCCGCAGAAAAGTTCAATATTTTGTATTCTTTCGTATTTATTTTACTGTATTCAAATGGATAAAATAGTTCAGATTTGAGGACTGTAGTAGGAATTTCATAGGATTAATATTACGTTCATGAAATCAAAATGGCCGGTAGAGGGAGCCTTAAGTGGATGCTGTACCCCCTGTGAGCAATTTTTTTGTTGGATATTTGTAGTTAAAAGCTTATATTCACCATATCTGAACACAAAAAGTATACATTTCAGAAAAAAAAAATATTTCAAATTATAATAAAATTATTAGAAATTTATTCAAACGAAAATTATTTAAAATTTTAATTCCTTTTAAAAATTCTTAAATAATTTCAAATTGGAAATACTTAAAATTATAGTTATTACTTAACTAGTTATTTCTCTTCTAAAAATTTCAATTTATTTAAGCAATTGTTTTTCAATTCCTTACCAGTTGATTGATTGGCTTTATGGATATAGAGTAACATATAGGCTATTATCTATTTCTTTCAAGTGTTTCTCACAATTTTAAGCATCGGTTAAATTGTACGAATGTTATCTATAGCTTAATTTTTGTTTTCAATCAGATACTTCGGAAAAAGTTAAAAATTAGCTGTATGCAAGTTTGCGAATTTTTTAAAAAAGTTAACCATTTATCGAAATCCTTAATACATGCACAGACATATCAGACATTTTATGGTAATGGTCGCTTACTCGCGGTCGGCGTTGCTTTTGTCGAATCGTGGTTTCAAGACCTGAGGCTATTTAAGACCCATTGCGTGCATTTAAGATTGAGGGGCTGATGCATGTCAAATTAATCGAGAGTCTATGTCCTCACTTGGAATGTGATTAGTTATAACGTCGCAATGAGGAGCAACACGAGGATTATTGGCGACGGAACTCGATGTTTTGAACCTCAGTCTAGTGACGAGGACGTCACTGAGCTGGTACTTCCCTCTCCAAGTTTCCTCAACACCTCAACAAAAGGATTTGGGACTTCAATAGATACCGCGTTCATTAGAACCGGCACACGGTGGGTCTTTAGTGGTATCAAGGCTGGAACCTACGACTCGACAAACTCACCCCCGACAGCAATTCAGCGACCAAGACCCCAAAGCTACGATGGCCACCTCCCTTGGGATAATGTTGCAGTTTGGGGAAAGGTCCTCATCATTTGACCGAGGTTCAGAATTAAGAGATTCGTCACTTGTAGCTCTTGCGTTGCTTCTAAATTACGATGTTAATAATCAATCATTCAAATCAAAAATTTTATACAAAACAACCAGAAAAAAATTTAAAATCTTTATATATAGTTTACATAAAGTCAAGGATTTTTTTATTGAGTACTGTTTCTCTAAAGAATAAGGTTAACATTTTAGAAAGTTTTAATTTTAAATTGAAAGTTAAAAAAATTCATTCGATTTTGATATAAAATCGATTTCGCTCTAAAGCCTCTCTAAAAGGATTAGTTGAAAACGAAGATTATTATATCGAGTTTGTGTGAAAGACACATTTGCCCTCGTGATGCAATCATCTCCTTTCTAATACAATCAAATGAATTTTATTTTAACAGAAAAGAAATCTTTGTTCAAGTCGTATCATTGTGGGTCATTAGTTTTGACAAAGGCTCTGAGGTAGAGTTTTACCGTAACCTGAATTAAATTGGTCACAATTTACACTATGAACAGTGGTGTCTTTAAAATTTTCAAACAGTATGAAATGAAGCTTATTCTGAAAATGGTTAAAAGTATTTGCATTCATGTTGAATGCAATATTTTTTGAATCAATCATCTTATTGCATAGGGATGATAACATTGCTAGTGAATATCCCAATTCACCTTTTTTTACAGTAAATAGTTCTAAAATAAATAACTAGGTAACTCAGAGCTATATTAGGTTGCATATGAAAGCGCAGGACTCGGGCCAGAAATATGTTTTCAGAGAGAAAGCTGGTTAGCTTTTATGCAGATCACACTAGAAGAAGCAAGAGGTCTGAAGCAAGAGGGAATAAACTTTGTTATTTTCAACTATATTGTTGACGGAGTCGATTCTTAGTAATAACCTAACTTCAACATTTACACCAATTTGAAGACTGGGATATTTTTGAATTAATCATTTAGTTGCATAGGAATGCACAACAGTGTTGGGGAATGCCAGCAATTCACCTTCTTTTTATTAAAAAGAATACTAAAAATTAAATAACAACACTGAATAATGCAAGGCTACATATATCTTATATGAAAGAGCTGGACTTGGAGTAGAAATGTATTTTCAGATAAACACAATGGAAGTTCCATCAGATGTTTTCTTCGACATTGGACCCTCGGCTCAAAATTACGGGATCCATCGCCAGTACTCCTTTGAGTATGCCTATTACCAGGATAAAGCAAAAAAAAAAAAAAAAAAAAAAAACATCTAGAATGTGGTATACTTTCAAACGAAATTGTATGACTTTTAATTATATTTTAATTTGTAATGTGATTATGATTGTTTATTTACGTCGCACTGAGAAACAATATGAGGGCTATTGGCAGAATACCCAGGGGGACCAAGCTTACCCAAAGGGTTTAGAGCTACAAACCTGTCCCTCTGGGAGACAATCATCCCCGTGCTCAGCATTTATCGGTAAAAAGAATTTTTTAAAATAATTTTTTGCAACAATAGGGTAAAAAAAACAGTACATGTTGGATTTAAGAACAAAAGAATAAAGCATAATCCCCGAAAATCAAAAGGAAACATAATCAAGCAATTTGTTTCCAGAGACTTCATAGTTCTAATGACGTTCATTTTTGACGTCGTAGTTCTAATACTTCCAATTTATCACATTTCATTTTTCTTTTCTTTTCTTTTTTGGAAAGCATATCAACATGTTTCTATTGTTATCACGATTTCCTGGCAATACTGGATGCTGAAATGATGATGCAATTATACAATGACTCATGCCGGCAGACAGACTCCTGGTGACAGCTTTGGTTCAGGTAGTACACACAAAAACGAAAATTGAAAAATTCAGAAATAAAGTACTGGACAAAAATATATGCATTTTTACTAGGTACACAATTAAAAGTAATTACATAACTGGAAAAATCGAAAATTTAGAGATGTAACCAAATATTGAAACAATTATGAAATTTGTTAGGTAATTTTACGAGCAGTAAGAATACAGAATTTAAGCATGAAATACAAATTAGAATTTTCACATATGGACTTCAGCTAAATAGGTTTCACTTCAACAACAGGGTAGTTTTGAACATTGATCAAATGACGAGGACGATACGTGAGCTAACTCCTCTATCACCTAACTACCATACCACGCCAACAGACTTCTAACTAGATATAATGTACATCAGCTCAGCTACGCGGTGGTTCTTTAATGGAATCAGGATTCGAACCCACGACTCAACAAGAAACAACGCCAGCCTCAAATTCGCGACTATGACCACTAGGCTACCACGACTACATTTTAATGTGCAATCTGACTGTTTTCAAAAGTCATCCACATTACCGTCAATTTTCAGTAGATAAGACTTGGAAAAAAGCAGTTTTGTTTCTCCGTCACAAAGTATCAGCCTTTTTGTTTCCTTAATAATCCTGACCATTTCCCCCCGTAAATGACAATTCCCACTCCCGTGTCACTAGATTACTAGAAAAATTACTGGGTCACTCCCAGGAATTTATTATCGACCACCCCAATGTAATCTGCGAAGACAACTGAGAACGAAAGGGGCAAGGAGCGATCTAAGTCCGCTATGTGTCTTAATTCTACCCTCTTAAAGACCCATAATAAATCGCCTCCGAATCCTCTCTGATCAGGGTGTAATAATGTTTTCTAAGAAGATCTGCATCTGGGTGAAATAGATATTTTTTGATTACTATTTTTTTTTCTCCGTCTTCGTTTAGAGGAGGAAAAAATTATCTGTTTGGCATATGAAACAGTAACAAATGCGAGCATAATTAGTTGTAATTCATCACGAAATTTCACACTGTTTCATGAATTATTTATATAAATGTTTTAAAATGTCATTTTAGTAATTAGGGTATAGAATCGGGAAAGCAAGGCGATATCACAACTAACATATGTACACTCGAATATTGATAATTAGTGGAGAATTTTTACAATGCTTTATGAAATATTTATGCAAACATTTAAAATGTTATTTTTATAATAAGTAGGTTATAGAATAGGGAAAGCAAGACTATATATAAAATAACATATGCAACACGATTATTGGTAATTCATCACGAACTTTACCACTGTTTCATGAAATATTGATACAAACGTTTTAAAATGTTATCTTAGTAATTAGCAGGTTATAGAATAAGGCAAGCAAGATGGTATTAACATATGCTAGCACAATTATTGGTAATTAAACACGAACTTTCGCACTGTTTCATGATATCTTTATACAAATGTCTTAAAATGTTGTTTTGATAATTAGGCTATAGAATCGGGAAAGTAAGACGAGATATCAAAAATAACACATGCGAGCTCGACTATTGGTAACTCATCACGAATTTTCATACTGTTTCATGAAATCTTTATACAAGCGTCTTAAAATGTTATAATGGAAATTAACCGGTTATAAGATCGGGAAGGCAAGATGAGGTATGAAAAATACAACTGATTCTTAAAAAAGTGAAGGAAATAGTGTAAGACATTATAAGGTTTTTTAAAATGTTCAAATAGTAATAATATTTTGGTTATATTAAATAACTTTAACTTTAATCAAAATTTAATAAACTATTTTTGAAGAGTCAAAGAGGTACTACCTAATTAATATTAATTCAGATATCCCAATTATTTCTTTAGGATTGATGTTTTTCACTCATCTTAATTTTATGAGAAATTTCTTCATTTATCCACCATAGTTTTGGAATAAATAGTTAATATTTATTCAAAATTCTGTCTTAAATACGATTACAAGCATTGTAATTTTTGATTCAATGAAATGATTTTAGAAGAAAATTTATATTTGTAAAAAGGTCTATTTTATTTTTTAATTTTTTAAGCAGCAATACATGGAAGTTGAAATAGTTTTTTTTCAATCTAATATTTTATTCTATTCAAGTCTTATAAAAAAATTACAATTGAAGTATTACATATGGAAATACATATTCTAAATGTATCTTTGGATTAGATTAACATCTCTCTAGAAATTACAGAACTCGCAATTTTTAGCCGGATCAATTCGCGAGGAAAACAATTTAGTTGGTATTTTTGTAACTCTGTAATGTGAGTCCAATTCGCGCCTTTTCCCTCAATTAACAACTGGGTTTACTTTCTGATTTTTATATTTAAATTTCCAACTCATCTCCGACCAAATGAAACATGATTGCGCAAATTAGATTTTAGAAGTTAAAAGTGAACGGATTTATAAAAAAAAATATAAAAGCTGCAGAGAATTGAATATTAGATTTATCTAATAGCAATTTTATAGCTGCAATTTTTCATAACTTATTTTCAAATCAAAAACGTTTTGCTCCGCATACAATTCCAAAAATTCAGCTTCCATACCAAATGGGTAGCCAAAGAGCTACATTCCTTGTACAATGTAGTTATCATCTTCATCCTTCTACTGAAGTCTCAGCTACCTTACAAATTTCAAGAATCTACAACAATACATCCTCTTCAACTTGAAAACTTCACTTCCTGAAGTCTACCTAAACTCCAACATTCCAAGAGACTTCACAGATTACTAGATATAAATTTGAGGGACGCTTCGTGACCCAGACCCCCGATTAAGTCCATTGTTCATATTAGAGTCAGTTTTGGATTTGATTGATTTTATTAACATCGCATTGGAAGTAACATGAGGGCTATTGGCGACGGATCTCGTAATTTAGAACCTTGAGCAAGTGGCGAGGATGGAGCGAGTTGGATACTCCCAACTCTAGGGGAGTGACAAGATTTAGTTGAACTCCCATTTCTTAACTTCCACACCACACCAATGAAAGGACTTTGGGCCTTGACAGATTTATGTCCATCAGCCCGGGCTATGCGGCTTGGAGAAAGAAATGATTTTGCAGTGAAGAAAGGAGTGAGAAGGTGGTAATTGTGTGATGTATAATAGAAATCGAATGTGAATATCTGTAGCTGACTGAATTTGATTGAGCTATTTGATATTGGTAGAAGTGAAATTTACTGCGAAGTCCTTCAATCGCTGTGGTTAAATTCAGTTGAACACGAGGGAGTGGGTATGATATACCTTCATTATCCTTTACAGATAGATTTAAAGCACATTGAAGATCAATAGACGAAGAGAGAGAGAGAGAGAGAGAGAGAGAGAGAGAGAGAAAGAGAGACATATAGCGATCCTGTATGATTATGAATGCTAAACTGTGTTAGTACTTATCTGACGTCTCTTCATTTGAGAATGAACTTATTGACTGTTTCATTAAGATCAATAATGACTGCCGAAATGAGTGAAAAAGAGGCTTAACTGCTCACCTCATTTCTACACCCACCATGTAAGTACTTTGTAGCTCAGTTGGACTAAAAACGATTGATTCTCCTTTTTCTGTAGCATTATTGCGATTATGGTTTATTTGTGCAATAATTTTATGCGTTAAGAGGCAGATCTTTTTTTTACAACTATTCAATCTTTATATATTCATAAATAAAATAAATATTTAAATAAATCATAAACATTGTATTCAGCATTTTACATCACAATAAGAACACCGCATCTCAGAACACAAAAGATGGTCTGATTGAAAATACATAACACGTGGAAGATTTTAAAATATTTGTGAAAAGAATTATTTCCTCGAATGGGTTTGACAAATGTTTTAGATTTTGAGATCCGTTTTCAGAAATTTGAGCCGTAAAGGAACTTTATATTGATCGCATACAGATAGGGCAAAAAGCATTTATTTTTTTAAAAAAAAGCTATTGAAATTGAATTTTTCTTTCTCCACATTATTCTTTGTTGATGTTGGTTTTGACCTTTTATTACCGAGAGGGTATTTTTCATTTGAAGTCGGAGAATACAAATAAAAAGAAAATGTATTTTGAGAAAATTAGTGATTTCTTTATCGCGATTGTAATTTTGTAATACAAAAGACAAAAATTAAGAATCTAAAGTTATCAGCAAAACATCATCTATTCCCATACGTGAAACTGGAAATCTATTTCATTAGCTCAAACCATTATACTACTCAAATATTCTTAGGGGGCTTCGGTAATGTATGGAAGGAGCTGTAAGCCAAATACACTTTAAAAGTATTTTTCTCAAATTTATTTTTGCTGATATTTTTCGAAATAAATCCTCTCATCCCCCATTTTCCCGTGTTTCCCAGCAGATCCAAGAATTATCTCACATACATTTTCCGCGAAAAAGATGAAAATTTTTATAAGTTTTTTTCCACACAATTTGATTTTGTGAAATCATTTAAAACTAACACAGGCACATAAGTTTTGTTTCAGGTCAAATACAGTATCAATCTCTTGTTAAATTAACAAGAGAGTATCAAATGCTCGCTCTTCATCAAAATATCTCCCAAACAATTTCAAGGATGTTTTAACGGCTAGAAAAAGAACTGGGAAAAGTAGCAATATTTAAAAGGATTTTACATAAATTTTCCATTGCAAACTGAGCGTGAGGAAATTTTCCTCCTTTCTCTCCTTTATTAAGGGACACTACTACCCCACTATGTATAGCTCTTGCGCTGATGTGAGTGCTGGTGAAGTTTAATGGCGCAAGAACCAGATAGGGCAATGTTGTGTCAAACAATGCGTAACTGTGATCAAGACATAGAAAAAAAAATTGATTGACAAGAAAGAGAGTCGAAATTAGAGAGAGATCACTTGGATATCCCGAGGACACATCATCCGTGTTTACCAAAGACAGTAAATCTCTTAGGAAAAGAAACCGATCGCTAGGGTGCCTCGATTGAGTGATGCCACTACTTACTTGAAAAAATGTGAGCTCACTCCTCTTCTCCTATTCACCGTATGGTCTAATTTTGCTTCCAACATTTTATTCATCATGTTTGTTTTTGAAAAATTCAGCTGTGTGAAGAACACACAGGTACTCTAATTAGTACAAAAATGAATTAAAATTTCTTTCAAAAATTTTAGTATCTTATTTTTTATTAATAAAGTTTTTTTTTTCTTTTTAACCTTTGACATCTAAGCTTTGATAATAGACTTCGAATTGAAAACTAACATATTTTGCATTTCCTTTATTTATTTCGACCAAACTAGCGTGACTTAAGATAAGTATTAGAATATTTCAATTAAAATATAGAAAAGGGATTAAAATTAGCGTTTGCACTCTTGACAGATGTCAAGAGCGTTACTCTTCACAAATAGCCTTGTTATAGCAGTTTCACACGTACTTTATCCTTCTGAATTTCTCAGATGGACAGAAAATACATATTCCGCGTTTGAGTACCACTCTTTGAGTTGTGTGCTCTGTGGGCTTTTCAATATTCAAAATACCATCGATCCCAGTTAACTCATGGCTCATTACTCTATGAAACCACTTAACTCTTGGTTATACCATGGTTACCTTATTATGATATTCAGATTAATCTTTTTCTAGATGACGTCGGGATTTCCTGTTAAGTGCAGACATTAATACCTTTTTACAATCCATTTTACTGGTATAATAACATGGGATAAACATGCAATGGAGTCTCAATTTCCAATAGCAAACTTATACTCGCTTATATTTATATTATAACATATAGTGGAGCAAAACGCTTATAAAAAGGTAATACATATAAATTATTAAACGGAATCAAATTAAAAAAAGACGATTTTAATTAATATCCCTTTTTAAGATTTATTAAACATGAAAAAATCAGTGTTTGCTCGACTTTGGGAGATTGTAAATGGCTATGATAATGAAAGTTATGAGATGATGTTTTTGTTAATGATTAAAATAGTTAGAAGATGAAAACCAAACACTAAATTGTAGATGAACGTTTGGAATTAATTATAAGTTCTGTTTTTTAGTTTGAATTTCTTTTTCTAATGTAGTGCACACTCGCGTTTTGAAAACATTAAATTTTTTTAATATATTAAGGATAATATCACATGATTAAAAAGACTTGTCATATATATATTAGATCCCTATCTATACTTTTAAATTAGATGTTGAATCTGACTTAATATTTTCCTCTCTTATTTTTAACGTTAATCTTTTAGTCAGTATTTTATTATGGTTTACGAGACATAATTTTGCATTTTGTTTTGTACGATATAATTTATTTTCTTCCGGATTATTGTGTTACAGGATAAACTGTTATATTATCCTTTAACACTTACATTTATTGAGTTAGCATTTAAAATCAACTAATTGAAATAATATTTTAAGTACTTAGTAGCAAGGTTTTTGATGGTAAGTTTGTCATATTTGTTTAGAATTGGTTGACCCATCACAAGTATGATTATAAGAGACTCTTGAGAAGCTATCAGCAGTTCATTGAAGCCAATCATCTTAAATAAATCAAAAAGGGATACATAGCTGGGATGTGACTGTTTATTAACATCGCACTGAAAAACAATCCTAGGGATAGTGATAGATCTCGTAACTTTGAGTCTCGGTCAAGTAACAAGGACACACGAGAAGCCACCTCCCTCTACAAACCACACCACACCAACGGGAGGATTTGGAACTTGGACCAGATTTAACGTACAACATCCCCACAACTTGGCGGGTCTTTAGAGGTGGCCCCCCCCCCCCCGACTCGAAGAAAACAACACCGGGCACGAATCTGCGACCCTGACCACTAAGTTACTGCGGCCATATACATGATTGAGCATTGCTGAAGGCTATTATATAAAATGGGAATCTTCAAACTGCCTAGGTTCTACTTAGGCAAAGCATATCTTTCTACAGGTATTTTTTTTAAAACAGTGTCTGACTCTTAGCATAAAACTAATGAATTATAAGCACATTTTAAAATTTACCTTTCAAAATGGGACTCTATTTATGAAACTTTATTTTACAAAAAAAGTAGTGGATTTCGATAAAAGTATATTTATGCGATGTAAAACACTAATTTATTTATTTAAAATTAGTTAAATTTTTCTTATTAAAATGAAAATTTCTTATATCATTGAAAATTGTCTTCATCTTAGATACTTTATAAATTATTGATAAAAAAATAAAATGACAAATCATATATATTTTGTACATGTTTGCTATATTTTTTGCATAATTTCTTTTTCAAAAATTGATTTATTTTAGGCACCACCAAAAAGTGGATCGCGGTTCCACAATTACAAAGGGGCTTTCAGAAACATATTGCTTACATGTGTGAATGCAAATTATAAATTTGTCTTTGTCAACACTAATGCTGTAGGTCACAAAAGTGATGCCGGAATATTTAAGAACCCTGTATTTCGACAAAGCTTAGAGAAAGGAAGTTTAGATCTTCCTTGGTAAACGGAAATACGAGGCACAAACAAAACACTGCCTTTTATTATTGTTGGAGATGAAGCTTCCCCCCCGAAGACAAATTTAATGAACCTTACCCAGGTGTTGCTTTGACAAAAGACAAGATAATTTTCAATTATCGATTATTAAGGGCCAGGAGAATGTTGTAAACGATTTGGGCGTTATAGGGCATCTAGACTCAGAATTTTTCGGAAGCCAATTTCAACTAATTTAGAAATTAACACAGTGACTGTTGCTGCAGCAGTTTGCAAGAGCAATTTTACTAAAAGGGCAGAAGACAGTGCCATGAAATAAAAGAAAATATTTCTCCTCGGGTTTCGCTGATTATGTGTTACCGGAAGGCTCAATATGCAACAGAAGTTGGCGAACTTTAGCTACTTTGACTATTAGAAGGTTGCACAAGGTCTAACATGTACTACTGTCAGGCAGAAGATTTTAGGAGAGTTTTTTGAAGCCTTAATTTTACCATGAAAGTGCTACAGTGTGGCAAGCGGACCAAGTAACAAAGGGTGGGAAAAATTAAAATGCGACAGGCCAGTCGATATCTTTCTCGCTCCATTTGAATGTTTCAGATTTTATGCAACATAAAATGACAACGCCTAAAAAAAGTAAAAAAGTGTTTATTTTATATTGTAGTCAGTTTTAAATACTGTATAGTAAAAGTTGAAAAATGACGTTGTATATGGATTGGACATGCATTCAGAATGCCATCAAATGATAACTCAAGAAATGCGCTGACTTCGGCACCAGATGGAAAGAGAATGAGAGGAAGACCAAGATCCTCATGGCGCCGTATGGCCATAGAATAGAGGAATTCATATGGATGGTCACGTTGAGAAAGTGCTCGGAAAGCAGAGTTGGATCGGGTTCAATGGCGTACAGGTAACAGGAACTCATGTATTAGTTTGGTGTGACGAGAATTAATGATGATATCGCCACTAAAGATTTATTTTTAATGTATCAATCATTGCTTCACACTCATATATTTTTTCTATTTTATTAATAAATGGAATGCATATTCTAACCGGTGAAATAAATAAAAGTTGCACACTAAAAATTATTATTTTCAGAAACTCAAAAAACTTTTCAGAGTTAATTGCTGGATCTTTGCAAAATAAGCATATATCTTAGCTTTTAAAATTTTCAAATTTGATTTACACATTAATTTAGGACAATAAATGTTTTTTTTACATATTTCATAAATGAATTCTCCCCCCCCCCTTTGAATGTAAAAAGGATTCACAATATTACAAACATTTA
>BMAW01063049.1:0-11521 GCA_019974015.1 Nephila pilipes
GCGTTTCACGAATCGAACTAAAGATATCTCATTTATGTCCCTAACTTGAAGTAGGACATCTCTAGGTCATTGACTCATAGCGTACTGCACTTACTTCAGTCGCAGAATCGTTTCTCCAAATCGTAGAGGTTAAAACATCAATCCACGAAATAAAATATAAGAATAAAATTCAGTTTTTTTTAAGAGTTCTTCGGGAAAAAGTATAAAAAGGAACTTGAAGAAAAGAATCTTCTTCCATGTAACCGCACGTCTCTGTGCACAGTAGCCAATCATTGTCAGTGATTTATAACACGCCTTAACAATGAAATATCTACCAGAGGACAACTTTTTTCTGTCAATCGATCAAAAACCAGAACACAGTTATTGTACTCGGCCAATACACAGGGTTGCAGAAATTCACCGAAACTACATATATCACCCGCAGAATGACAGGAACTCAAAAAAAAAAAAAAAAAAAATGAAAGGCAAGCCAACTGCGGTTGAAGAAAGGGAAGAAAGAAAAGCATGGGGGGGAATAAGAAAGAATATAAACCATCTTTAATACTTGATAATAAATCAACAATGACAATTACATCTTGCCGGTTAAAGTTTATTAGGATTGGGTTCTGCTGTAAGTTTCAGTTGTGTTGGGGTGAAGATATTGCGCCAATTGTGTCCATGCTGACAAATTGAAATGTCGATGCTGACAGTTGTTGACAGCATTTTTTAGAAATAGGCTAAGAGTTTTTGGCAGGCTTTGAAATAAGAGAACTATTTATGAACATAATATCAATTCTATAAACTTTTTCTTGTTATAATCAGAACTTGGGAGAAAAAAATATACTACTGCTCCAAAAAATGTATTAATAGCTCAGTATGACATATTTAAATATTTTATGTATTTTAATAAAATAAATGTGCGTCAGTATTTTGGTTTTGCGTATCAGTGTACATTGACACTACTTCTTGAATTGATTTTTAAAGGCTTTACTACATTTTTAAACATTACAGTACCATTTATATTACATATAAAAATTAGTATTTTTAATAGTTATTTTCTTCAAATAATCTGATTGAGCTTCCAAGACATTTTTCTTCTTCGGGGATTGCATGAGGTTATGAAATTCTAGCATTTTAATGAGATGTAGCTTTAGTTGGAATAATTTATGTAGTTCTCGAGTTCTTAAGAAACCAAACTCACACAAATTGTATAAAAGGATTGAAGAGTATAGGGTGAGATTTTTAATGAATGTATGTAAAAAAGTAGTGAAGCAAACTATAAAAAATTAATCCTTACCTTTATCATCGAATGTAATGAAATACAATATTTCTCTCAATTTGGAAAATACCAAATATACTCATATATGTTTTAAATTGTGTAAAAGAATATTATTGTAAAGAGCTTCAAATTTCAAATGGAATTTTAATTGTACTTTTATGGCTAATACTTGAAGCAGTGTTACAAAAAATTTACATCCATGATGAAAAAAATAAACTAAAATTTAAATTTTGTAAAACAAAACTGAACTATAAATATTTAAAAATAATTACATACATTTACAAATTAAAAGCATCTACATAAATGACATGATATTAAAAACAGCTCTTGTCTGTCCAAAACTGCAGTTAATGGAGTTAATTACGATGCTATTGTGTCGTCATCCTATTACTTGTCTCATCAGACATCATAAATGATATTCTAATTACGTGCCTAAACTTTAATATAATTTATAATAATTACATACCTAATTTCAAAATCAGACAAAATCATTAAAATAGATACTTATCTTATCCAAATATTGTTCTATTCAACTCTTGTTAAGGGGAATGTTCTCAACAGTTTAATGTCTCAATATAATGTTTAATGTCTCGAGTACTAATAATTTCTATAAATTATTAAAAAATACTCTTAGCAAAATATGATAGGAGCATTTAGTCCAGTTGTTTCTATTGCATTGAGTCCTATTCTCACCAATTTAAAACATGGATCAATAACTCCCGAGACTAACCCAGAGATGGCGCTCGTAGTAACCCAGTAACCAGGTCTTTCTAGAGTACTAACCTTTGCTTGAAACGTGTCAAAATGTTAAGTCGATCGGACCAGAAACAGCTGAGTTATCGAGGTTGGAGTAAAGTCGTTTTGTAGTTTGTTTAAAAAATGAAAAAAACCGAGTTTCTCGTGTTCTGATAAAACATTGTTTTTTAATGGGTAAAAACACCGTGCAAGCGAAACAATGGATTGAAAAATGTTACCCGGACTCTTGTCCATCAAAAGCAACGATTTGTCGGTGGTTTGCCGAGTTTAAACGTGGTCGTACCGACACAAATGACGCGGAACGCTCGGGTAGACCTGTGGAAGCCGTTACACCGGAAAATGTGAGTGAAGTGACAAAAATTATAATGAAAGATCGTAAAGTGAAGCTCCGTGAGATTGCTGAGATGACACAGATATCATATGGAAGTGTATTTACTATCCTTCATGAAAAATTGAGCATGAAAAAGGTTTTTTCCAAGTGGGTGCCGCGATTGCTTTCGATGGAACAAAAACAGCAACGAGTCGATGATTCAGAAAGCTGTTTATCGCTATTTACTCGCAACAAAAAAGATTTCTTGTGTCGTTACGTGACCATGGACGAAACATGGATACATCACTATACTCCAGAGTCGAAGCGGCAGTGGCGCACAGCTGGCGAAAGCCGTCCGAAGCGTCCGAAAACGCAGCAGTCAGCTGGCAAAGTCATGGCGTCAGTTTTTTGGGATACGCATGGCGTGATTTTCATTGACTACCTCGAAAAAGGTAAATCGATCAACAGTGATTATTATATTGACTTGCTGGTGCGTTTGAAGGAGGAAATCGCAAAAAAACGACCACACAGTCTCGGGACTTATTGATCCATGTGTTATATATATATATAATTATATATAAATAAACTTTTCTATGCATTATTGAAAGTTGAATTGTTTAAATGAAGTATGGAAATGTTGATAGGAACAAATAACTTTAATTTTCATTCATATAAATCCTATTATTAGCAAACCCTCTTGTATCTGAAGACTTAAATATCATTTTAAAAATATATATGATAATACACTTAAGTTATTTAATTATCTCATGAAATAATAAAAGTCATTATCATAATTATTAAATTATGCCTAAAATTTTTCAAACCTTCCGACTTGGAAGACATGAATTTTTTCAACTCATAAGTATAAAACATCATATGGTTTTTCTGAGCGCTTAAGCCTATTTTTACTTACAAACACGAAATCCTTTAAGGAAAATCTTTGAATCAATTATTTTTCCTTTTTGCTTTAATCGTAAAAAAAAAACCCATTTCATTTAATAGCATACAACTTTATTAATAATTCAGTTGAATGTTTTTTTTTCTTTCACAACATTTAATTTCAAACAATTTTACCGTCCATTTGAAAAACATGTAAATATAAAATCACTGGTAGGTTATAAATAAAGTCCGAAGTTTCATATTTTTTCAGAAACAAAATGATGTTAACTTAAGTAGTTTCAGAGTTTGAAATGAGCCAGATACCTATTCAAAACAGATTTGAATTGAATATTTCATTTTATGAAAGTACATTATATTTAAACTCTCGGTTTTACTGGCTAACAAATGTGAGCACCTGCTTATTGTAAACAGAATGGTAATTAGCAGCAGTGAGTGATATACACCAACTGATGAATGGTCGCTATGTTGCGAAATCACCCTAAATCCAAATTTTTACTAATCCAAATGAAATCAACTTGATCTAGAATGGCGATTGCTGTTACTTTTTAATATAGGAAAAGTACTATTTAATCTTATATGCGCACAACATTAATTTGTTCTAGTTATGCGCATTTAACAACACCCCGATTGTATACAAAACTGAAAAATGAATTCTCCCTACTTCCGTTTTCAGAAAATTTTTAAATAGTAATTCCGGAAAAGAACTAGGACTTCCAGAAAAAGTATATACAGCTATATTCAATGAATCATACTCTATGATATTTTCTAACTATAATTTTCAACATTGCGCATTTCATAAACACCATAATTTTGAGTCTCTAATTATTTATTATAGTACAGTTTAGTAACTATATTATCTAGTGAAATGATTATCGAATTTCAACTATTTGCAAATGTGCCTGATTTATTTTTTCTAAAATGAATTTCGTATCAAGTTTTATGCCAATAAATAGAGAGTAAATAATTTTTAGATACTTATACAAAAAAAAATGTTGCCGAATGCCACAGGAAGCCTGGCGCTTCAGCCATTTATTCTTAACTCCGCATTACTTACTGTATTCAGAAGATTAATAGCCTCGCCAGAAGTATTTAAAATAATAAAAATTAAAACTGTGATATGAAACTGAAAAAAATCAAAAGTAAGATTTTAAATGTGATTTATTGCAATTTATAGTAATCTAGAAAAACAAATTCTTCGTATATTAATATATCTATCAAACCAATACATTTCTCATCGTATTTGATTTTCCGTACGGTTAAATATATCGAAATTATAAGATAGTTTTGGATTCTTATAATATTGTTTAAAGTTTTTGGTTAATATTTTACTCTTTAGACATAGAACTTAATTGGTTTATCTTTCTATGGGAGGTTTTGAAATCCTTCTTTTTAAAAAATTCTACATTAAGTATAAAATTACTTTAAGAAGTACTAAGACTATTAACTTATAATTATTGAAATGGTTTTTTTCCCTCAAAAATTGTATTCTGTCGCTTTAATCAATCAGCAGATAATTACTATTTTCAATTCATCCTGAAATAACTCATATTGTTTGAGTAAAATTCTAATAAATCATAAAATTTAATACGTTTTCTGAAGTATGAGCCTTTTACTTTAAACGAAGAATTAAAAAAAAAATATTTTTAAAGATAATACTTTATTTGTGTCACATTTTCGCTAAAAAGAAATCAAAATCTTATAAACTAGTTTGTTCTAATTGGCCATACCAATACTTCGTTTCATACACTTCGTTATGGGACCCTAATGATCAACTTAAACATAAACTCTTTGAAAACACATCACAGAACGAATCCATATAACAGTCCTAAAGACGCTAATATTCGATTGTTTTCCTCGACCGAGATATTCTGCAAATCACTCTGTACTACAGGGCATTCCTCCCATTTCTCCTCTAAGCGTTCCACTTTTGATATTTTATGAAGGCAAGGCATGCCTGGGCAAACGCCTCGAGGTTTAACAACGACTTTAAGCTCTTTGAAAGCTTTTTGATGCGAGGTATAAATGCGAGTTCAGCAGGCGTTTCAAGTATCTGGGAGGAACAAAAACATTTTCGGCCCACGGGCAACACTTAACACTAAGTAGGTGGTGGGTGAATACGAATGACATTTTGGGAGATAACGATTGGCACTTTGTTTTGATGCTTCGGGTAGTGCTACGAGCAGCTTTTAGTAAGTGGCACCGACGTAATTTTTCGCCATGATCGATATGGTTATAGGTATGTATGTTATCATAAAAACAGGGAAAAGAAAAAGCAAAATATTAGTTTTACGGTTTCTTTTGAATAGTTCGATATTATTTAACATACGACATCGGAAGTTTTACCATCAGACACTTCATTTTTTTTCTTCTTTTCAGCATTTTTTTCCTTATTTATAAAAAAAAACAAAAACTAGTATTCTTTCTAAATAGTAGTAATCTCAGGACACCCATTAAACTCAATGCCAATTAACTTCATCCATTATATTCTGAGCTTTTAAGATTTAATTTTATTTCAAATACTATTGCTACAGAATTTTTTTGGATATAAGGAAATCAATGAAATGTGTATAAACATATACTTCAACAATTAAAAGTTAATTATGCAATTTCAAAACAACTTGTACACACATATACAATAAAAGAAAGTGGAACCATATGTTAAATGGGTAACATCAAATATTTAAAATTGCAGCAATATCAAATATTGGAAATTTTCATTTCTCAAATTACAAATTGAGGTTCTCAGACAGGCGAGAAGGCAAGAGAAATTTGATACTTTTATTGTGTAAAATTACCTTTAAGTAAAATATGACCAATACCATAATGCAGAGTACTGTATAGGTAATTTTAAGAAACTTTTATAGTATTAAAAATAGATCTTATAATTTTATATATGTGATAGAGATAGGGATACGTTTTCAACAGTTTTTATTTCTATGATCTCTTAATGCATGCTAAATATAAATTAAAGTAACTGAGGTTTAGTCGAGAAGGAAAAACTGAGCCTTTTCATAGCGTTTAAGCTATCCTCAATTTTTAATTTGAAAAGGAATGGAAATCATATTTTAACATTAAGATAAATATATGTACTTAACTTATCTGCTTATATTACATACATATCAATTATTAATGAGTAGTTAATAATCAGTAGAGGTATTTACATTGTTTTGTCGTATATTTATCGTTACAATGCTGCATAAAATTTGGAGCATTTATAACTTTAAAAGTTTGCAGGTAAGTGTATTATAGTTTATCAACAAAAAACTGTGCAATGGATACAATTAACCAGAGATTATTAGAAAACAATTACATTCATAGTATAAAATAACATTTTATAATAAGAAAAATATCAAAAATACGAATACAGTAGTTTCGTAAAAAGAGCACCAGAATCCTAAAAAAAAAAAAAAAAAAAATATTTTTTCCCTCCAAAAGTAAACAGATATTTTGCGCTGTAGCGTTGAGCTACAATTATATTCCCTGTCTTACTGATTAGGTGATATATGTGATTTCTTATTCACATAATACTGATAAGCAACATGAGAACTATGAGCGAAGCACCTCTTAATTCAAACCTTCGTCTAATGATGAAGATGATTGCTGAGCTGTCTTCTCCCTCTCCAAACTTCCACACCATGCCAATGGGAGGACTTGGAACCTCCACAGAATAAAGTGCATCAGTTTCTCTTGACCTTTCAATGATTATAAACGAACCTAGCTCGTCAACCAAATAGCATGCCATAATGGACAGTGACGAGTTCAGCTAGCCTGAAGTTTCTGGACCCGAATGGCTGCAACGGAAACCTACTCGTGCTAAGAAACTTTTCACCAATGGACGATGACGAGAGGAATTGGTCCGCGTATATTATCCTGCATTATTCTTGTTGTAAACCATATTTACTTGCAAAATTTAGTTAATTTGATCGCGTACGGATGGCGGTACAGGTAACGTAATTTTTCTTTTACATAATAAGGAAAAATTTTGCCTATCCAGTTGCTTATCTAGCTATTTTTCTAAGGTAATTAAGAGGGAGTTTGTTACTGAAAAATGGCACATTTATTGCATTATTATTTAAGACTGTAATGCACCCTTTTGTGCAATTCCACGTTTTAAAGTGTATCACACATAAAAAGAAATTTTGGTTAATATAAAAATTAAATATTTTATAAAGCTTAAAATTGAGTATTAGTATTATTGCGTATTATTAAAATATCTAAATTATTTAATTAGATATTTTAATTTAAAATTTTACAAACTAATATTTAGGATATTTTGCATTTACTGAATTGTTTAAAAGTGGGAGTTCAATTGTTGTACATATTACACAAATACACCGCGAAAAAATTGTTTAAAATATCAATGTTTTACAAACTGATATTTATAATATTTAACATTTACTGATATGTTTGAAAGTGCGAGTTACAATTGGTGTAAATATTACATTAATGTACCGCAAGTAATTGTTTAAAAACTCAATATTTTATGAACGAAAATTTATAATGTTTACCATTTATTGAATTGTTTAACGGCTTAAGTGTTACAATTGGTATACATATTGAATTAATATATAGCAAATAATTGCTTAAAAATTAATATTTTAAAAATTAAAATATGTAATATTTATCATTTATTGAATTGCGTATCGTAAAATTACAATCGGTGTAATTATTATATTAATTTACTGCAAATAATTCATTAAGAGTTTTCTTTTAAAACCGAGTGAGCTATCTGTATCACCGAGTTATCCGCATGTGCTTCAAAATATGAGGAATACATCTTTCTACTGATAGTCAATATATAGATTCTGCTGATTTGTGTTGCAAAACACATCAAAGATACACAACTCGAGCTTGACTAAAGGAGTATGGAGCATCTCTCCTGTTCAACCGAAACATATATATATAAAAGCAATCTCCTTAGGTTTGTATGTTGAAGCTCATAATCATGGATGGATTTTCTAAACGGGAATATTTGGAGATGGTACTGTTTTGCAGAGAGTGTGAGCACATAGCAAGACTGGCAGCGCTGTTGTATTGTCAACGTTATCCTTATTATTCACACCATTCATGGAAAACTATCATAAGGGTTGTGAAGCGTTTAAGAGTGACAGGGCATGTGGGCTAGCCAAATCTTGATCACTCACATCAGCTAAGTCCCTTATCATTTGGAATATATGTTATAATACGCCCTCACATATCTGAACTGTAGACCAAGACAGATAAATTAAAATTGTTGGTTCAAAAAGTATCGTTTGGGAAATCTTAAGCGAATTAGTTGCTCATCCATACCTACCAACGAGTCATTACTGGACGGAAATGCCACGAGACGTTACGAAAGGTGCAACATTCTTTTAAAACAGACAGTGGTTCGACCAACATTTTTCGGCAATAGCAGTGTGGATGGTTTGGACATGCCTTTCGTGGATTGAAATATGTAATAGACAGAATATTCGTTATTTGGGCACTGGAAAATCGCGCATTTCCTTCCACAGTTCGAAATCAAATGTGGTTTTTAATTAATGTTTGATGTGAGATTTACAGTAAATGGCTGATCGACCTAGTATTTTGCTGGAACATACTAGCGGGTGCACGATATTTAGAACTCTTTCAGGGCATAATAGCTGATTTTAGTGAGAATCTCTTGTGGCTTCAATTCCAGAATGTATGGTACCAACATGACAGACCTCTGGCGCAAGAAATTTCAAAAGTTAGACAGTACCTGGTGGTGATTTTAAGGGTACAAAAAATCAGTTATGATGGTTTAGAAGAGTGGGCACAACACTCACCTGATCAGAATCTAATGGAAGTTTTACTACCAACATTGCTGGACCTTCGACAATACATTATAGGTCCTTGTGCCAACATATCAGTCGTGATTCTAAGAAATGTGCAAAGTGAAGTTCAAACAATTATCCAAAAGTACAATGCAACAGAAAGAGAGGAGTTTCAAGCTGAGACGTAAATTAATCTTGTGGTAACTATTTATTTGTCCGCTTTATTAGATCATATCTCCACGTCACCATGTAGGAAAGAACGAACAAACAAATGAGCGTTTTAAGGAATCTATTATCAGCTTTCATATCCACAAAACGTCTTTTTGTACTGGATTGATGATATTTTACAATTTTATAACTCACTTTTGCCCCTACATCGTACAGATTTCAATATCAAAAGTCCACCCTACAGATTTCCAAATGATGGCTTCGAAATATGCAATTCCATCTAGTAGCGCATAGAATTTACACTGTAACTACTAAACATTTTAATTCTGCAGCCATTCGGATGCTAAAGAGAAAGGAACAGTTTTTTTGTATTCCCCCTATATATATATATATGTGTGTGTGTGTGTGTGTGTGTATTACTTTAAACGATATATGTTTGTTATTATCTAAATTTATGAATACATTTGCTTCCATGAAATGAGAAATCGAATCAAATCTAAAGATATACAAAATTTAAAGAATGCAGAATTAATCTAGGCACGTACATTCAAAGAATAATGATTCATAAATTCCGTCTTTATTATTCGCATTTTGCTTCACTTTGTTTTCTTCTGGAGGCAATATCGATAATAATGAAGCTTGAAAATAAGGCAAAGCGGTCACGTTTCATTTTATGAAGTATCATTTAATAGATTTGCTACAGTATTTTATATTTGAAGAGCATCTTTTCAGTAATTTTTTTATATTTTCTCCGTTATAAAATACCGTTTCATCAAATATATGATCAGTCCATTTATAGCCAAATCATTTTCTATGCACTATAAATATGATCTGTGTTTTGAATAATAATTAGATGTTTCATATTTCAAAATCTTAAAATTTTTATTCGTAAATTCTTTTTGCAATATCATTTATACCCAAGATGAGAGATTTCTCTTATATATTATGAGATATATAATTTAAAAACATGCTTCTTATAAGCAAAAGAAATTTTTAAAACAGTGTTTTAGAAAGTTTACCAGAGAAGTTGGAAGTACAAGCGAAGAAAGGAAAAGTTTGTTTGGAGGAGCACAGAACATTTATAATTTATCTCTTGTTAACAAAAAAAGTCATTGGAAAAATGAAAGATGAAAACAAGGGAAACATTGTGACAGAATATGTAGGATTAAAATCGAAAATGTATGCCTACAAAACAAAGAATAAGATTTAAAAGAGGCTTAAAGAGATTAAAAAACAAACTTTGAAAAACTGAATAACATTTGAGAACTACAATACATGTCTTTTGAAACAAAAATTGAAATATGCTGATATGAACTTAATTAAGTCAAAATTTCACTCAATATATTCAATGAAGCGGAACAAACTTGCTTTGTCAACAGGCTGTGCATCCTTGGGCAGTCTTTTGTCGCAGAATCGAAATTTTCTATCTACTTATATTTTAATCTTTTATGTCACCTTAATTATACGTGAAGAGTTGAAAAGAACTTACGACATATCTTAACTTTTATTTAATTTAGAATGTTATATGTGTTTATGTATATATGTATGACTTCTGTATATACGTATCTGTTCAAAAATGTTTCTTGAATTTTAGCCCACTTTCTGATCAAGCTCCAATTTTGCAAACACGTATAATTTCGATGGCAGAATTATAATATGGTAAGCTTAAACAATGATGCACTTAGGAGAGAGGTCTTAGGATATCCGCTTTGCACTTTGTACTTGAATTTAAACCCACATCCTCTCATCCTATCGATCTTAAATTTCGCATTGGTATATAGTCTGATAACAATGAAACACTATGGTATTCATAAGCAGTGACTGGCTTGGGGAAGAGGGGAGCTTTAAAGCCTGAGCCTATCTGCGGAGACAAACTTAACAACATCTAATTGAGGAAATATTTTGCACTGAACTTTAGGACAGTTAATTGTTTTTTAGACATAAATTTCCCAACTAAAAATAAAATAAATATCAGTGAAAAAACATTTTTTTTTCTTTCAAAACTCAAGCTTTTATTTAAAGTTAGGCTAAAAAACACAAGAGTTTATTTAATGTTCTTTAAATTAATATATAATTTATAAAAAAAAATTAGGTGTTATTACTTCTTTTGATTTCATATCTAAGTGGCTATGGTACTTGATTTATCAATAAGGATAATTAAGTTACTTAATTTATGAATAAAAATCATTCTAGTTCAAGCTATTAAAGATTATAAAGTATTTACAATTCAAAAATTTATTTTTAGTCGTCCTTTCAATAAAATTGTGATTAAATACTTATGCTTATTACAACAAATGTAATATCTGATTTTTTTTTTATTCCAAAGTAGTTACTAGTAACACTACACAGTACAAT
>BMAW01063050.1:5803-41827 GCA_019974015.1 Nephila pilipes
ATCTTTTAAAAATATCGGTGTGTAGCTACGTTCAGTTACGTATTGCTTTCCTTTCAAAATAAATTGTTCCATTTCTCATTTTAAGTCATAATTCCTGAAATGTTGTGTATATAAAATACACATACTTACTGTATGTATGTAATATAAATGATGGCTTATCTAAATTATAATAGAAGTGTACTTAATAGAAACATACGAATAGCACTATATGACCAGCATTTGAGGGAAAATGTGCCATGTGACAATTTTGTATTCATTGTAAAAAATGTGTATTTATATTTATATTTAGTGTATATGATCAAGTAAAAATCATATTCTATATATTATTTCAATATTTTATGGAGTTTTAAACTTATTTACTATTAGAAATATAAAAGTATATCATAACTAGGTTTAGTTTTTACCTTTTACACTACTAATAAGTTTTGTGATTCGGGAAAAATTCTTATATTCCTTCTTTTCATAAAATTTAAGATTATTTCCAAAGCTTTTGGGCCATTCGATTCAGA
Source organism: Nephila pilipes (assembly GCA_019974015.1). Taxonomy (NCBI): domain Eukaryota; kingdom Metazoa; phylum Arthropoda; class Arachnida; order Araneae; family Nephilidae; genus Nephila; species Nephila pilipes. Next base: position 6,313 of record BMAW01063050.1, read on the forward strand.
TTTACAAATCTGAGAATTTATGCAGAATGCGATATGAAATGAAGGATTATAAGATATTATTAAAATTTTTGTATTTTCAAAGTTCAAGACAATTTTAAAGCATAATATTGTATATCATAACACATGTAATATCAAAGTAGTACATATAAAAGATAAAGGTATTATGAGGCTTTGAATGTTGTAAATTCAGTTTAAAGGCATCTCTTTTTAGTTTTACGTAATAGGATAGAAGGTTAAGATCTTTTCTATGTTCTGCGGAAGGGAGGCCTCTTGTTTAATAGTACAGTTCTCATGTACAAGACATCCCGTAGCGCAAATCTCTTCCTAGATTCCTTATGCCGCAAAGAGTTTCCGAGATCTGGTGATTACTTGATGTGGGAATGTATAGGGTCTGGGATTTTCTTAGCATGGAGTTTAAGGGATGAAAATTAAGTGGATTTGAGATGTCTTCAATGTTAACTGCGCGCAACACCACGCACCCCGCGCACGCACCACGCACCACGCACACGACGCACGCACGCACACACGACGCACGACGACACACCACGCACACGCGCACACGCACGCACGCACGCACACCTAGTATTATATATCCATATATGTATTATGATGGATGAATCAGTGTGCGTTTCGTATGTAGTAATCATGATAAATAATATAATAAAGAAGATTACATGAAGATGGTTTATCGTTACGCATCTGATGATAACATAATGACTTGCAAAGAGTCTCTATTGCAGTTGCTCAAATAAGATCTTCTTTTTACTTAGCAGTTTCATGTATACTATCTTATTCTTTTATTATAAAATGTTTTTGAAAAGACAAGATAAGGAAATCACTTTTTACTACATAAGAGTTTTAATATAACTGAAAATAATATAATGACCTTACAAAATTTATTTTGTTGCATTTTCGGAATATTTAAGTTATGGAATTGTTTCGTCAACATTAGGTCTACCAGAAACCTCTGTTCACTTGAGGAGTGAAAGGAAATAATATATATTTTTCATTCATTTACGAATATTTATTGCTCAGTATAATTTTCATCTCTATTTAAGACATTTTCCCATCATGTTGGTAATTTGTAAATACTATCTTTCAAAAGTTCATTGTCTTTTAGCGGCGAAGATCTGAAGTAGTGCTTGGTGTACATTTTCTTCAAATTTTTATTCCTTCAAAACAATTTTTATAAAGAGAAACATGCCATTATCGGAGGTTTCTAGGTATGGGAAATAAGGAAGGTATGACAGAATTTCCCTGACTGTTAGCTCTGCGATTTTCCAATGAGTAGCCAAAGCAGCATGTGGTCTAGCATTATCAGGATGCATTACAATGTGCTTCATATTGAATATCGCCTGCTTCTTTTCTTTGAGTATTTGCTTCAATCATCCGTTTTTTGATAGTACTTCTTTTAATTAAACGCTTTGTTTGATTTTAAAGGATATAACGTAATGTTCTTTTGGTATCCTACCTTGTATACATCATTCTCTTAATCATGCTTAATCTTGTCTTATTGAGGGAATTGACAGATTGCCCAGATTCACATAGTGCTCTTTTCCTTTATGATGCGTTTATAGATATCCACTTCATTGTTTCATTTTGCAGAGACTTTGTTACGGAAGAGATTGAAGATGATGATTCATTCCTCAGCAAATGTTCTGACTTCTCCTCCGTGAATAATACTCATCTTGAAATTTCATGAAACAATCCTAGTAACGACGGAAATTATATTGTACAATGAAAATTATGTGAAAAATTCGTTATTATTCATTCATGCGAATATTCTGCGAATATGTGAAAAATTCATAATTTTCTCGTACATTATAAATAGGCAGAACCTTCAGGTAGACATTACTTTCTTTTCTTTTATCACTATTTTCTTTTCATTATGCCAATTCGCATTCCTAATATTTATCCTAAAATAGTAACTGAATTGTTTGTAATCAGAAGCCTTTCAGAAAAATACCTTAAAATTAATAAGAAATTAGATAGAAAACTAGAATAATATACTGATGTTCAATATTTGTATATCAGGTATACATTTTACTCCGATCGTTAGAAAGTTTCATTTTCTATTACACGGCTTTCTTCATGATGAACATTTTACATGAAATATCAGAAACATTATTTATATGTATACTGGAAAAATAATTATTAAAATAAACATTTAGCTTCATGGATTGAGCAGTTCTCCCTCACATATATATTACTAATTTTTCACTTCATTTAATTGATGATACATAGATGACATTTTATTTTTAACGAGCTGTAAGATCTCTATTAGCAGAATGCATCACACTCATGAAATAAACATATTCGTATTTAAAATAAATAAATATTTTTTTAAAATTTAAATATTATCTTTAAAACAGAATCATACAATTCTTCAGAGAATTCCTACGAAATATAAATATCGATAAACACTTATTTAATAATAATAATGCATACATTACTACGAAATGCTCTGTCTAGTTTTTATAAAACAAAAAACGTTGTCGCTCAGGAACATTGAATGTTTCATTTCGAGAAAATAATATTTCAATCTCATTGTTTTAAATATAATACTTTCTAAATTCAAAACATGCAGATTTTAATAACATCTATTATCATATAAATGATTTAATAACTATGTTAATGGATAGAAATTAATAAAGCAGTCATTTTGATAAATAAATATGTAAAGTAAACATATTTGGCAAAAACCAAGTATATATCACACTAATTACACCAATTTTTGTTCAAAAACTATTATTTGAAGACACATTTAAATTCCTTTACACTTATTTTATATTTTCAGACACAATATAGACAAAACAGGAATTTAATGCATATATTTTATTTAGAAAATTTGTCATTTGGATTAATTTTGATATCTTAAAGAATATAATTATAAATTGTATTCTAGCTCTTGTAAATTTTCATAAAATATCACTTTGATAAACATATAATATTTTAAGTGATAGATTGATAAAAATATATAAAAATAATCTGAATATTACTTTATAAAAGCAATAGATATTCCCACATGTTCATCAACTGATAATGGTTGAAAATTGCAAGATCCAGCTTAAAGGCCCAATTTGTTAAATAAAATTAAGTAAACACAAATACTAATTTATTATTTACTCTGAGAAATACATATAGTTTTAACAAGTATGTGTAAAAGTTTAATAAGATATTTTTTGAAGTTCATATAAGCTTGAAGAATTTCTATTTGTTAATTGTTCTAGAAAAATCCATTAACTCCTTACCTACGCCAAAAGAAATAAATAAATAAACAAATATAAATCTCCCACACATTATTTTTAACCGAATAAATCCTTCCTCTTTCCCTGCTAAAAGATTATTTTCGACACAATATTCCTCAAATCACCCAAAAAGCTTAATCTATAAAATTTACTCTTTTTCTCAAGTTAAATCTTAGGGGTGGCTGTCTTCAACGACGACGAAAAAAGTTTAAAATGTTTCCCGACAGAATCGTCTCTTTTTGTCTAGTTCATAAAAGAGCAGCAAAGAATGACAATTGAACTTTTCTTCAGATCCAGTGGTCAAGGGTTCAGAGAGTCGCTGGTATTCCAAATCACATGGTCCACTGCCCCAAAGGAAACGAAAACATCAGGCACCCGAAGTGGCGACACAGGATTCGAACACTAGAATGCAATGCGACTAGAACTATGGATTGCATTTGCCCGAAATGTAAAACACTTGCATCTGTGTGTCTAATTAAGACAATCGCACATAAATTACAATTATCAATATATCGGCAACAGCACATGTGTCAAAGAGACCCGCTTGTCATCTAGAGAGAGCAATAACGCCAAATGAAAAGTGTCCAAATTAAAAATTCAGTACAACAGGGAGGGAATGTAGGTCCATTGCTATTAGGGCTGGAAAAATTACTTTCTCTACAAATATCGTTCAAATTGCTTTTTTTCGTGTTATCATGATGATACTGGAAGGAAATTATACATTGGCAAACAACGACGACAAAAGAAAATGATTTAATAACTAGCCAACCTGAAACGTCTCTTTTGTTCTTGTTTATAAGAGCGCAGAAAAAAGCGACCGGTAATCTTTTCATCGAACTCAGATTTTGAGGGTACGAAACGCCTCCAGCACTCGAAGGACAACTGTCCTCCCTCCTCACTCCTGAGAGAAAAACATCTCCCGAGGTACTTTTCATTGAATATCTTATTTACCACCGAACCATTATCCCTAATCTATTAGTCGCAAAAATATTAATTTCAATAAAATGAAATCAGAAAATTCCTTTTCCATGTAATTTATACAAAAAAGAGATAAAAATTTCTGGGATTCCTGGTATACCGTACCATGCCGTATCTGTACATTGGAAAGGGTATGGGACTTATGCCTATGAAGAAGAAAGAGCCTTGGTATCATAGAGTCCCATGACTTTCAATGTCTAATTGAGACATCGAATGTTAGTGTCCTTCACTTCATTGGAGATGCTTGCGCTTCACATTAGTTTATACTTGATATATTTTTCTTATTTTTCATTGAATATTTTGTTGATATTTGCCTTGTGGATGAGAGTGGATGAAATATTCATGAAAGGGTTATCAATTTTCTTGTTTGACTTCAAAGTTTACATAAAATGTGTGTGAAACAATCAGTCTTTTTTGAAACTTTTAAATTTTCAAAAATAATAACACAATATTCATAATAATTTATTAAATAAATGTATATGCTAGTAGTTATAAAGATTAACCGTCTTAAGAGTTCCCGTACTGAGAAAATTCGTGAATTTATTTAACAAAAATTCAGCTTTAAAGCAATTAGTTTTTTGCTAGAGGTCAAAATCCTTTTTAATATAACGTACGGAACATTTGGATCTTACATTTACAAATCATATTCAAAAAGTCTATCCTTTTCCAGGAGACTAAGTTGAACTTTTTTGCACAAATACACATATTTTGAGAAACACGATTTAAGATACTGGGAGTGAACTCTTTTACCTTATAATAAAGGTAATTTTTATGTCATCTATTGTTTGGGGATTATTTCCATAAAATTTGTTCTTCAAATATTCCCACTGAAAAAAATTCAGGGAATAAGGTCAGGAGAATGAGGTCATTGGTTCAAAGAAGATGGCGTTATGTTTCATATCAGCAATAAATCAATGGACGTACTTCGAGATATTTTAGGCGATCGGCTAAACTTAGAAAATATTTGAATACCTCTTTCTCCTGATCTCAGTATTTTCTGACATGTTGTGTCAGGATATGTAAGGATTAAATTTGTGAAAATATAATGCCTAAACAATATTTAATCTAAAAACTGCCTTATTACTCGAAGAATACGACAATCACCATCCATTATCTGGAAACATGTTTCTTAAAATGCAACAAACAAGTTCAACAATGCTTACTATTAAAGGGAGGACATTTTGAGCATTTGGTGTCCCTATAAATTAAATTTTGTTTCTACATTATGTTAAAAGGACTTTTCAGCATTTGCATAAAAATAATTTTTTCAAATCTTATGAGGGTAAGCAAAATCAACAATTTTTGCTATCTTACTACTAGTAGTGCTATGTTCAAATACTCCCTGAAAGAGGAAGCCATTTTTCCTCATTAGCATCTGAAAAAGTCATCCGTTTCTGACAGTGATACAGACAGCTCGTTCGCTTTCAAGAGATAGTCATTAAATAATAATTTGCGGTATATTAAATTAATATTTATAACAGTTGTAACTGGCACTATTACAATTCAGTAAAATCAGTAAATATTATACATTTACACAAATATATAAGAGATACACATGTGATGTGCTTGAGTATTATGATCACCTTTATCCAGGTGTTGTCGTTCTTGATTTAATGTTAATGGATGATAACGTGCATTGTCACCGTACGAACCTGATCAATGACTTCCTTGAAAGGGAAAATATTTAATACATGCCTTGGCTGCTCTCTCACACGAAATAAATCCTATTGACAATATTCTAAGAAGAGAAGTCTTCCATCTACCATGAGCATTATATTTGAACCTACAATTCATCCCCACATCATAAAATCGTACTAATGCGGCAGTTGGTGTCGGGAATATAAATAGGCATAAAAAGTCCAAAAAGATCATATCTTCTGTCGTTAGGACTCTAAAGAGATTCACCTCATTCAAGGTTTGTCCCAAGTGTGAAACAATTATTGCCGGATGGTATTATTCGTATAAAACCACCGAAAAAATAATGTGATTGTGAACCAAGAGAATGTGCTTGTTGCAAGATACTGTACATCCCTACATAGCAAACAACACCACAACGCTCACTTTGTGAGGTCCTCAACAACAACTTTTCTCACAGACTCGAAAGAGATTTCTTTCATTCAAGGTTTGTCCTTAGGGGGAAAGAGGTATTACTTCTAAGAAACCTCCAAAAAAAGAATGAGGAAATGAACCAAGAGAATGAGTTTTTTGCATGATACCGCACATCATTACTCAGCCAACATCATAAATACATTCTCTTAAGTCATCAATAATTACCCTCCTAAAGCCCTGATCTAGCACTTCCGAAATTTTCTCTTCTAGCCTTTTTGAGGTTGTTTATGGGTAAAAAAGGGTTTTCAATTGCAGATGAGGTCCAAAATATCATGAAATGAGGATCATATGATTGGCGAGAAATTTTTATTTGACAAAGGTATAAGAAATCTCATACCTCGGTTCACAAAGTGCAAATCGGACGAAGGGGCTACGTCGAAAAAAATGTTTCAGGTACGTTTCAGAATTTGATGCATTTCAAAAAAGTTTTAACTTTCCTATTTTCAAGGAATTGAGTATTCTTACTTTCAGGACATCTGCCACACACAGGATATTTATGGTCAATTTCAGAGAATAGAAAGTTCTTTCTTTTGTACTGCAAAAAAGGTTTTTCCATCCATGACTGTAATTTTAAACAATATAAAATAATTAAGTATACAGATATGCACAATTATTAAAATATAAAGTATCATTGTGTGATTTTCATCTTATTTTAAGTAAATATTTGTTATCTGTAAGTTTTATTTTTGAATACGCTATTTTTTATTCCTTCCTGAATTTCTTAATGTAAATATATTATAAGCAATTTATATTATAATTTTATTTTTTGCATTTTTAGATGTCATGCTAATGCAATGCATATGCAAACAATCGAATAATGATAAATTTTTACTAAGAGTTGCTCTAAATCTTCAGACAGAAATTTAATATATAGAAAAACACATCGTAAAACAAAACTATCTACTTTAATTTCGCGTAAATTGTTTTTTAGAATTTATGTGGTATTAATCATCTGAAATGATAATAAAGTAAATTCTTTCCTAGATACATTCAAGGAGAGATTTTTAGAGTAATGAGGAAATCAGTAATTCTAGTCTATCATTTGACTTGAAATATAACAAGAAATACATACGATATTTTATCAGAAAACAAATAATAAATTTGAATATTCCGTATTAGGTGAATTATTAATAAAGCTACTTTAAAATCGCTGTCAAGCGTATATTGTAAGTACTCTTCTCTGGGCAATATTCCAGGCTTAGATATGTCAGGAACCATTTATCTCTATTTAGAGAAACGCTTTTTTTTGTGTTATTTGCACTTGAACGGTTATAAACATTTCTGTTTTAAAACAAGAAAAATGTATCTATTATTTTCAAATAAAAGAAACTCAGTTTGAGTCTTTAATTACAGTTAAGACACCATGATGTATGAATGAATGTGCTTTAATGCTTCAATTACCGTAAATTACTTTATTTGTTTTGTGATATAAATGACGGAAATAATTTCTTAGTTAATTCCTTGTCATGGTAATATTACAGCTTTATTTGTATGTTTTTTGTAATTGTACATTTTTTTTCCAATTTCATATAATTTTCAATTTAAGGTACAGTGTTGACGCCAAATCTGGTTTCGTGTGTGTTGTGAACTGGTGACTTTAAAAAAGAGTGACAAAAATATAAGCAAATTTGCTTACTTTAATTTCAATATCTGAACAGAATAACATTGTATTTTCTAATAATTTATTTTCTTTTTTAATATTTTAAAGCTTCTATTGCAATAAATGAACAGAATGTACTATCACAGTTTGAATAATTTATTATCTACTTTAATTTTTTATTATTTGCTATAATTTTGATACTTGAACAGAAAATTACCTGTAAATTTAATAAGTTATTTTCTAATACAATATTTTCGTTTAATATCTAAAGAGAGAGCACATTATGGCAAGCTTTAATAATTTATTATTTACTTAAACATTTTTATTATATCTGAACCGAATATTATAAAGAGTTTTAATAATTTACTCTCTATTTTTATTGGCTGTTTCATCTTTAGTTTTCATTTTAGTATCTGAACAGGAAGTTATCGAAAGCTTTAACAATTTATTTCTACTTTAATATTTAAAAGTGATCTTTAATTTTATTATTTGAATAATAATTTCAGAATTTATAGTCGAATTACTTATTTTTCATTATTATTTAAGTTATAATCGTCCTATTACATTAGAATGTTTGCATTTTTCAGGATTGTTAGCATTCCATAAAGTAAGAAAAAAAAACTGTTTCTCGTCTAAGTATATATATGTAGTGCTATTGTACGGTGTATTTAAAAGAACAAATATGTGCATTCAGGATAATTCCCTTTAGTGATTAAATTTATGAAGAATTTAATTTTGTGTACAATGAATCTGTATTATAAACCACTAAAGTTTTATTTTATTCTGAGCGTTGACAGAAATGATTTTTTTTTAAAAAAATAATTCATAATTGGAGATATAAATAATTCAAAATCAAATAGTAATGTATTCGTATTCTTTTATATTCAGTTCAAAATAATTTTCCAGTCATACATAAAATAATATTACTTACTTGTAATTATGTGTCCATTGCTTACTGAATCAATATATTAAAATTCAAGTCATTTTTTTTTTTCAAAAATACTCCTCAAAAATTTGAATTATATTTGGTTTATTTTCATATTTGGAACATTTTTATGTGATAAATTTATTTTTAATGCTTAAAACTCTTCAAATGTATCATCTTACTTAAATAAACATCAAAAACTCTCATTTGAATATATTAGTTAAGGTATATTGTGGATTTCCAAGAAAGCCTGGATTTATTCCAACTTTTTCTCATTATAACATTCATTTTAATTGATATCACACTTACGAAATTATTTTTCGGAATTTTAAACATTCTTTTTATCAAATCAAAGTAAACACAAAAGAAATTTTTTGAGGAGAAATTTCATAAACATCTGAATAAATTATAATTCATGACAATTTATAAGGAATAAGAATTTTTTATGGAATATTTGGGAACTTTTTATGGAATTTTATGGGTATTTTTAATGGAATAATTTTTCATTCTGCTTTCATATTTTAAACCAATCAAAATAACAATAAAACAGTCACTGGGATTGGAAAATATACAGGACTTTTATGCTGTTTAATTCACATGAAAAATAACCACATATAAAACTTAGTGCATTGGAATATTGCTGTTATTTGACACAGTACAAATCTACATAATCACAGTTCTAAAATATCATAACATATAATATTATGTAGACAGAAATAATGTCTAATTGGTATTGAATGATTGTTTATTGACATCACACCTCGAAGCAACAAAAGAGTTTCTGACGACGGAGCACACTTGATTCTGAACCTCGATCAAGTGACTATGATGGCACCTGGGCTGGTACCGTCTTCTCCAAGCTTTCACACCACAGCAAAAGTAGGACTTGTTACACAGTTCATATTTAAAATACATCTGCCCCATTGCGGTGGGTCTTTAACGCCATCAGGGCTCGAACTCACGACTCGACGATAACAACGCCAACCTCTCTTTTATGGCATGAGCTCTAAGCTACTGAGGACACAATGATGTTTAACATCGGTTTTTGCGTAATTGTACAATATTATTTCATACTATTGACAAATGCTGTCTTAATATAAGTAAATTACTTAAAATTTGAGAAATCTGTGTATTTAATATGTATGTGTGTGGGGACTATTTATCGCCTTTGAACTATCACACAGCCTTTTAATAATTAATTAACTGAATATATACAATGGAGAAATATTAAACTCTTCTCAGCTATCAGAGTCTCTCTGAATACCATCCGTGGGATCGAGAGTCTTTCCCCCTTTTGTCTATTCCTTTCATCGCACAAATCGCGTGGCCTGCTAGCGGCTCGTCTACTTTCTCACGTTTTACATCTGCTTTATCTGGTTCATCTGCTTGTATTGTTTTCGCCCACCCTCTGCAATAACTGGGAAACCTATTCACGCTCAGAATGGTGAATGGGGATAGGAATCATTATCCACTGATATGTATTTAATATTAAAGTAAGATTTCAATGGGAATACTTATTGCCTGCATAAATTGAAAAATTTCAATGAATTTTATATCATTAGAAGTACAGTTAATTCATGTTCACATGGAACATGTGTGCGTATGCATGTGCACATTTTGGCAGAAGAAATGTTATTTGAAACTGAAAAAAAGCTATATTTTCATAACGACAATTTTTTTTAAATGAAGATTACTTAAAATTTATATTTTACATTTTGTCTAAAATACTGGGTTTCCTAAGATTTCTCGGATAAAGATTCATGGTTAACACATCCTGTATATGGATTAAAATGACAAAAATAGTTTTACCTTAATGTTTTTTTTTATAAATAGATAGTTAATTGGGGCTTCCTCCAAAAAGATTTCTTTAAAAAAAATGTGAGCTTAAAATTCTAAGAAAACATAAGAAATTACAATATCTACTGTAAACATGTATAAGAAGCTCTTAATGATATTTTTACCATTGATAAAATAGAATACATTATTTTAATTCTTTCCTTTTTTCTAATATTTGAGAGTCGCTTTGACACACATTTTGCACTTTTCTTGATTTATTGAGGCGATATATTTTTAGAGGCAGATGCCGACTTAGATAAGGATTGTTTAAAGGCAATCAAGAACTAAAAATGCCTCGTATTGATTACTTAGATAATAGCTGTAAAGTGTAACTCACTCAGTGTAAATAATTAGTGGTTTGAAAACCTGAATTGGGCGAAGGGGAGCATTTCTCTATCTTCTAAGCTATTGTTACTTTTTTATGTGGGCGTATTTACTTCATTCATATCTTTTTTTTATATTTTTACAGACATAAATCATTTTAGATATAATAGCTGTTCACGTACCTACAGTTCTGATAAAAAAAATATTTTCTTATTTTATTAACAATCCTTTTCCCCAATAATTTTTTGCGTTCATAAAGATTAAATACTCGAATGTGTTCAGTGTTTGATAATTTTTATACTACAGTGGATGTTATACATTAATAAGAATTTAAATTTCCGAAATCATTCTGTAAAGTGCCTTTGAATTAATTAGTTGTTGGTATATTTAATTTTGTTAAGTCTTTTCTTGTTAAGTAATTTCAAAATGCAATATCTTTCAAGCCCTTATCTACACCTTAGAAATGTTAACGTATTCAATTATATTTTTAATTATAAATAAACATATGATGAATAATTTTGAAGAAATATCAAATAATTAAGCCGGTGATGTTCTTGTTATCTTAACACCAATAACCTTATTAATTAACATTTATGTATACGGAGTTTATCAAAAATACTTAAGGAGTGATAGAAAACATCTAAAGAAGCAATTTTCACTTTTCATTGCACAGGCGAAGAGCAAGCAGTGAACACCATACATCCAGAAGTTCGCGGTATAAATGGAGAGGTGTAAGAAAACTCGTGCCTTATGCTTTCCATTACAGAGCTGTCTAGAGATTCTCTGCTTGCTCTAATTCTGCGCATTGTATGATGAGAATTGCTTTTTTAGAAGTTATCTAACAGCCCTTAAATTTCACCCCGTAAGTTTCGAAACACCCTGTATACATGGAAGTACAAAAAAATCATGAAAGAACTTCTAATATCGATATTTTGTGCAGTTAAGTGTGAAATTATAACGTGTAAATGATTTAAGAAGTCTTCGAAGTTCGCTGAAAGAATATTCAGCCATTATGCCTCTTCAGTCGTCCATAATAGGCAAGAGTGTGGCCGCTTTAGGAATTCGTACACAAACCGGATAATGAACATGAAAGACAGTTTAACATACATCGATTATATCTCTTGTATGTACATTTTTATCTGACGATTTATATTCAGCTATCTAGGTGCCCAAGTCCATCACAGAAATTATGTAAAATGATTAAATCAACCCAATTATGATTCATTTTGGCCCAGAGACATGGCGCATTGTCATTCTCGAAAGTCTCATCATTGTTTGGGTACACGAAACCCATGAATAGCTCAAATGGTCTAAAATAGCTGAATGTAACTACTTTTAGTCAGTTATGGAGAGGTCCCTTTCTATGCCGTGTAAATACAGCCATATGATTACTGACTCACCAATATCTTTCGTATTGTGTTGTTGGCAACTTGAGTCCTTGGCCACGTGGAGTGTGCGGCACACTTGAACCCAACCAACAGCTCTTACCTACTGGACCAGTAACTCATCTGACCAAGCAATGTTTATCCAGTCTTTTGGATACAACCAAAATATTCACGAGCCAAGAAGCCAATAGCGCATAGTTTGTAAGGCTGTCATGACGAAATTTTGCTGTCATACCCAATACACTAAATTTTATTGCACTTTTTTCATAGACATGTCTGTCAAACATCCTCATTGATTGTTGTTGTTATATATATATATATGTGTGTGTGTGTGTGTGTGAAGTGTGGCTGTTAAATAACGAAACTGACACGCTTCTACAGAAGAAGTTGACCCACGCCAAGCGTCAATGATCGACACCTTTTTAGCATGAAGCTTGCTCTTTCAAATTCAGTGACTCTCGTTTCTGTAAATAAATATGTATAACCGTATTCTTTGTATGCATTAGAGTTATTTTTTAGGTTTCGGCCGAAAAATGACAAATGTAACATTACAGCAATTAATTATTATGAAATTTCACTTGAAACATGAAAAAATCGCTGCTTAAACTTAAATTTTTTAAAATTCATTGAAAGAAATGTATGGTAATGAATGATTATCGTTTGCATTGTTTTTGAGTAGCTTAAGCGTTATCAAAATAACCGAGAAGATATTCAAGATGATTCACCCTCGGGTTGCCTTTCCATATCAAAACCGGATGACAAAAACGGAAAAATTTGTAATCTGATTAGATCTTATTGTCAGTTAAGTGTCCGTAAGACTACTGAGACAGTACGAAATGACAAATAATCTGTACGCTGAATTTTACATATCAATTTTAGCATGCAAAAAGTGAGAGCTGAAAATTCTCGTTAAAGTTACAAATAGCTCGCAAAAATGTTTCTACTGACATTTGGAATGCTATTAAAAATTATCCAAACTCATTGAAAAGGGCTATTGAAAACGATCCACTCATCTTGTGACGAATCATGATTTTTTGCTTATGATCCTGAAACGGAGCCACAATTCATGTTCTGTATAAGAGCCCACCTTCACCGAAATCCAAATTAAAGCTCGAATGAGCAAATAAAAATTCAAAGCAATAGTGATTGTTTTTTTTTTCAATAATAATGGCCCTCACTAGGTTCTTTAAGTTTAAACTATTAGGCAACTTTACTATATTCACATTCTTGCTGAACTCCGTGAAAGAATAAGGGAAAGAGCGACCCGAAATGTGGAAGGACAAGTCATTCCTCATTGTTTGTCCAGAGATTCTAGCCAAGTATTGCATCCCAGTATTATACCATCCACTGTATTCTCCGGATCTTTCCCCATGTAACTTTTATCTGTTATTTGCTCTTTCCTGCCAATAGAGGGCCACAAAATCTCATGCTCCTGACCCATCAACTCGCTACCCTACTGAAGCTTCCTTCAATGCATGTCGTCTACTTGACGCAAGACTGGCGATCAAACTGACAGACGAGCACCAGATAAGGTATCCATCTTTCGAGGTCCACTCACGCCAACCCACTTCACTCTTCTTTCCCTACCCCCCTCCCTCTCAGACCATTTTGTCTTTGTCGACACTAATGTATAAAGTATTCATATATATAGTGCAAAAGTCGCTCTTGCTCGCAGGTCAGATGGAAACAACTCCTGCACATGTCTAATTTTTAGAGGATAGCAATGAAGGATGTTTCGTAGAATTTTCTGCACTGTGCTCGCAGTATTGTCTAATGTTTGGGCAATTCCCCGTGCACTGCACGGTTCCACACCATCGTTCGATTCCTCCTGCACTGTTGTTGCCACTTCTTCAACGTGCGTCGAATCAATTTTTTTCCTCCCTCTACCAGATTATGCATCAAAAGAACTTGTCTTTTCAAATTTCTTAATCATTTTCTCCGGACCATTGACAGTCATCGGTCCAGTGTCTTTTTCAATACCCTTGAGTGATCGGAACTTCTACAGAGCTAATGGTGCATAGTCATTGCTCTAGTAAAAAAAGCTTTACAAGCAGAGCGCGGTCCTTCAGTGAGACAGTCATAGCAAATTTCTCAGAGGCAAAATGAGGAAAGGCTGTGTATCTGGCGTTTTTATAACAACTGAAATGAGTCGTGCGCATGACAGGTATTTTTATTTACATATTCTGACGCTTTCAGCACCATCTGTTACTAACTTTTGGAACTATATTTTTCTTATGTCATACGTTTTCCCACTTCTTTAATAATATGCCGTTCAAATTTGACATCATTCTGATCAGTTACCCTTTTTCTTACAGCGTTTTCAAACTTTAATTATAATCACTCTGTATATATAGCTGATAAGCTAATTCTAAGTACATGATGGCTTTAAATCTAAAATGATTTAAGGGTCTCAAGGGGACAATTAAACTAATAAATCATTATACATGCAAGGTATGTCCCAAAAATAATGAGAATTTTTTTAAAATTAAATAATCGGATATGCAATGAATATATCAATTACTTTGCGATATGAACCAGGAACATTAATAGAAAGATTTCAGTAGTGCTGCCACTGTTCGTAGCAAAGTACAAATTCATTTTGCAATATGGTTCAAAGTTGTATGGTCAAGGTTTCTTGAGCACTTTGACTGTGCCGAAATGGTGTCCTTTAAATCTATTTATGTTTAGGGAACAAAAAGAAGTGGCAAGAGTCAGAATCCAGATTCCTTGATGGATAGGGAAGTGAAAGATGTTTTCACGGGGGATAAGTACACACTCACCACCAATGCCATGAGCGGTCTAACGTTGACATCCAGTTACCTAATTAATGTGGACAATCCAGTTACCTACTATATCTGGGCGGTTGCTAAGCGCTTTTTACCTTAAGCATTTGAGCTTTCCCAAGTAAAATTATAAATTAATTATATACCCAGATGAAACAGATTCCTTGTGAACCACTTTTTTACAGTCGAAAAACCTAATAAGGAGAGATTTAACTCATGTTCTTTTTCATCTTATTGTCATAGTGATTTTGAGATGTGTCATTAGAATTTTTTTCGTTAAGCCTCAGGGCCGTATTTAAAAACTCAACTTTAACCTAGAGTTATAAGTCTTTTCAGAACGCTTGGGACACTTGAGACACTATCTAGAATTGCCTACAAAATCTTTGAGTTTAGAGCCAAAATTTTTGGCACCATTTTCGCAAAAATGTCATGCATTTTCAATACTTCATTAACGAAAGGGGTGGATGTTTGTTTCAGTCAATGTAACCATATCTGAGATTAAACATATACTTAAATGGAGGTTTGAGTTCAAAACATTCTTCACTTATTAAGTGCTGTTCACTGTTTTCGATGCCAAAGGCCGTCCATTGTGCTGGTTGTTCTCCATGTACTATCGGCTGTTCTTATACCCATGGCGCCGCTTGTACACCAGATATTTCAATCAATCTTCTTCGCCATAGGCTTTCTTTAACGTTTCTATGATTTTACTATCACATTTATCAAGTTTAACACAAAACATTATTTACATTGTTGTTCAATATTTTGCTCTCATACAATGACTCTCTGTAAAGCTGCTGTTACCACTAAAGTTGTTTTATTGATTGCCTTTCTATTATGTTCAGAATCTTTTTTCTTAAAAAGTTTCAACGATAATTTTTGTGTAATCAAGTTTGTTATATAATTCATGGTTTGTTAAAGTCAGACTTTCAAATCGAAAATGCCTCCTCAAAGAGAAATTAGTCTTGATGTAAGGAAATTTATATTAAGAGCATTTAAAAGAGGAAATTACTTCCGTAAAATAGCCAATTTACTGATGGAAGCAACATGTGTTTACAGAATATCATTGGAAAATTTAAAATGATGGATGTTTTGAAAACAAAATTGAAAATGAAAGAAACGTGTTCTGAGTGGTGTCGCACATAGGAATGTTTTGAAAGAAATCTAGAATAATCTTAGATTAAGTGCAGATAAACTTGGGTGTGTGCTACAGAAACGTTTCAAATCACTGGTAGAATTATTAGTGTCGAAACTGTGCGAAGTTTTATATAACAAGTTGTTAGAAAGATACTTTTCTTCAGCTTGCAAACTCAGAAAAAGCTTGAGGAGATTGTAGAAATTCATCAATTGAAGACAAATAACATTTTGAAAGGGTTTTATACTTAGTAACGACAGTAAGTTAAACATTTTTGGAAGTGATGGTCTTCGCATCATGTGGAGAAAGTCCAATACCGGTTTGGATCAAAATTTCTTATGTTCTACAATTAAACAAGGTTTGGGGATAAATAGTTGCAAGCCGGTGTTTGCAACTATTGATCCCCAAACAATAGTTGCAAACAAGGTTTGGGGATGGATAGGAAAAGTAGCTCTTATAGAGAGTATTAATAAATATACGGCTTACTTGAATATACTTCAGAACAATCTAAAAGAAAGTGTCAAAACTTTTGACTTAGATGTAAATTTCATATTCCAGCACATTAAAAAGATAAATAAGGCACAAATCATAAAGCACATAATGTCGAATAATTATGTATTTTCTATTCCAAATAGCAGTTATATAAGTCACCTGACATCAATATTACTCCATGGAATGCACTTGAAATTACAATTTAAAATTGAAAAATTAAGAGCAAAGTTCATTTACCAGCCCATGCAAGTTGAATGGGGTAAAGTATCTTCAGGCTCCACCAAACAGTTGGTTGAATTAGTACCGTGACTTTAAGAGGACAGTATTAAAGCCAAAGGACATGCAACTAAACATTCACTTGTTTTTTGTATATGAGATAAAACAAAAATATATTGTTGTATTCTCAATTTTTTAAGGTGCAAATCTTCATATGTGTAGTTAAATGCTTCTGAACTTTTTCAGTTTAGAATTTTTTTCCCGATTTTGAAACAATTTTCAAAATTTCTATTTTTGCATTTTCAATTTTTTGAGGTGCTGTATATTAATGGAATAAATCATTGGCTTCGTAAACTAATTGTATCAAAATTATTCAGATTTAAGTATTGATGTTTTTAATTTTTTATTGATCTAATAATCACTAAATGACAATAGTTTCTTTAGCACATTCATAATAATTATAAGCATTATGAACCTGTGATGTCTTTATTACTTAAAAAATATTCAAACTAAAAAGAACCGATAGAAAAATATGTAGTCAACGTTCCTCTGAATAAGTTTTATTATTTAAGAATTTAAAATTCAATAAAAGAAAAAAATAATTGGCAATTAGACATAATTTTGTTTTTATAAACTGTGTATGACAACTAACAAAAGAAGATATTAAGGATGTGAAAAATTCATATAAGAATTATACTTGTAAATTTTTGCAGATATTTAATGTTGCACTATGCCAGTCAAAAATAAATATGATTCCCAGAATAAAATATCTTCTTTCTTCATATGATGACTGTAATACAGAAAATCATTTAAGAATATTATGTATTTCTTCCGTATTAAATTTTTTTACGTTTTGTCATTTGCTATGATAGAAACTTTATGTATACCTCTTAGTTAATGATTATATTCGACAATATCTTCATTTATTTCTTACTTATATCACTTGACAACGACTTATTTTTTCATATTACAACACTGTTCGACTTCTAGTATGGTTACATAATTTTTTTGAAAAATCTTACCTTTCAAAACAGAATTGCCTGAGACCTTATCCCTTTTGAATAAAAGAAAATTGACATAAGCCGCTTTTTTCTTTCCTTTTTATGTCATCAGCCCTTCATGATGCATTGGTAATGTTTGAAACTGCTCCAATTTGTCATACTCATTGACGCCATACATCCGGATATCTTTCCGCATCTCTTTATCCAGAAATGTCTTTCAAAGCGTTACTTTCTTGGTTTTTTTCCCTTTATCCACTCCTCTATTTCATCCGTTCTTCTGATATTCACCTCCTTCTCATTTTATCTGACATATTTCAGTTCCTTTGAAATGTGGACCGTGGCTCCCAATCCGATGGATATATTCCAGACATGTCTATTCCACTAAAATGAAACCGCTTCAAATACTTCCAAACAACTTCTTTAGATTTCAACCGCTGGAAGATGTCTTTTTTTATTATTTCTAGAATAGAGGAATATCTGTTCATGACTTTGAAAGTTATGAGAGTTTAAGAAGAATATTTAAGGGATTTCTATAGGAAGAGAAATAAAATGTTGATATATACTTTTCTGTTTGTTTTTGTGTCAAAACTTTTCTGTTTGTTTTTGTCTTTAAAAATGTAATGCTCTCTTATTACTTCCTTCTCTTCCCATTGTAAATCAAAATTTAAAGACTCACTAATTAACGCATTCCAATTGAATTCAAACCAAGCAGAAACTCAGATTAATTTATTAAGATTTAAAAATAATAAAAACACAAAATATATGTATAATCAAGCCTGTGCATTTAATCTCTACACTTATTTAAATCTAAGAATTATATGTTGAAACTAAGTATTTATCTGATACATACCAACCCGGTCTGAGTCCTTAGTAGAATTATACATGAAGTTCCGACTTACTGATACTTTTATATCATAACTATATTTTATCTTATGTCAATTTACTCAGTATTCTGATGTATTCGTTTATAACTGTACCACTCTCTCTACCATGAACCGCAGAATTAAATTATTTGCCACTTATAAATACATCTCCTTAATCCCGTTCATTATGCTTCAATAATTCTGATTCCTTAACCCAAATATTCATGTCTTTGTATGTATTGTAAGAAAATGATCTATTGTTTCTATAGTATTATCAGTCGAGTTGACTTTCCAGGAACGAACTCTGTTCGTTCCAGGAATTCAATTATTTTAATTCCTCTAAAATGTAATAATATCTCTAATAGACAGTGTTTATTATGACGTTAACAGACAGTTTAGAAATATAGTAAATTGATTAACAGCGATATTTTAAATTTTACACTAAATGGTAACATTTGTGTCGTTTATTATTTAGAAATATTTAGTGTACTTTAGTGAATGAAACTTTGTTGAAGAATATTTTTAAATTATAATTAAAATTTGGTATAATTATTATGCCACGTTTCAGATCGTAATTAATTATGTAAAATGGAGAATTCTTTTTAAATTTTCATTTTCAGTTTTAGACTCTTGGAGAGGGATAACTTATACGAAATAGATATGGCTAGATGTTCGCTTATTAGAGGTATTATGATTCCCTTTCAACAAGGATAATTTTGTGGAATATTGAACGTTATTGCTCAATGTATTTAGATGGATCTTACTTGGCGTAGTGTGGAAATAAGGAGTCTGAGAATCCTCTGATATAATTTATTCGTTTCCTTTAATTTAATCCAATATTCTAAGTAGCCAATTGAAGAGAAGAGTTCTTTGCATTGCATAATATTTTAATGCAGAAACACTCAACAAAGCAGATTTGTTTAAAGGTTTGTTAAAGATATTACTTGTTTAATAAACGATAGCAACATTCAGATAGAATATTTTTATGCTGAAAGGATTAGAACCTAAATATATATTCACCTTACGCAGCAAATTAAGAGTTCTCAAATGTTTCTTAAAAATAAATTTCGAGTTTAATTTTCTGCTAATGTACTAGATAAACGATCCACAAAAGTTCTAGTTTGTTCTTTGTCTATCTCTAGAATAAACATGCATTCATATAGGTTTTTCTTCAGCTTTCTTTTTTCTTAAGATTTAGTACTCTTAAAAATTATTTAAAATTTAAATCACGGTAAAATTGTTAAGTATGCTTTCAGGTTCAATACTTCAAGCACTAAACATTTTACGATAAACATTGCAGAAGCAAACAACAATTCTCAATGATTATCTTTTTTTAAATCAGTTATTCATAATGGGATCTGTATCGCTCACCGGTAGACGTTGAAGAAAAGTTAAGTCTTTTTATAAAAATGCTAATTTAGAAGGTACTCAAAATCAACTATCGCTCCCTTGACAATGCGTTGAAAAGTTTGACGGATGCTAACTATTATTGAACATTTAGACCCATTAAAAACGAATCTAAAGGTCATTTAAGAAAGGTCAATCCGTTATAAAAGTAGGTAATGTTGCATTATAGTCTTTTTCACAATACCTTTTTGATTATGAACGAGTAGCAGTACGTTTAGCCCAGTATATGTATTGTTTCAGTTCAATCAGCGAAGTTAGTATTTAGAAGTTTGGACAGGTTAACTATCCAACATGACAAAATATCTCGGATTTCTGTATGTAATCTTGATCCCAAGGAATTTATTACTGTTTCTTTAAAATTAAATTATTGTTTTTCGTTTCCAAGGAATAAAATGCATTCTAAACAGTGAAACAAGGCAATGTTTCTCAGAGACACTACTGTTTTATATCATTCGTAAGTAATTTAAAATAAATGTTAAAAAAAACGAAAAATCACAACAACATTAAAGATTTAAAGTTTGGCAGTTGTGTTTTTTATTGAAAAAAAAGGTCGTGTGTAATTTTTTATCAGCGAAAAGGGGTATAGGTTAAATGTACTTAGGACCTATGCATTAAATTATCTGAAACCGCAAAATTGAAATATTTTAAATTTACATCTAAGAGACAATATAATGTAGAAAAAGAAATAGGCATGAAGTAAAAGTCTTTTTTATTTGATGTCAGAGTAATATATTTTATTGTATAGTAAACATTCTGCATAAAATATAAAACAGAGTGGAAAACGACCTCAAAATTTTTGACCTTATGATATCATCTTAATTCTGAAACAAAGTTAAGTGTGTTATAAGAAATATGTAAATGCATCGTAAATTTTTAATTACTATTAAGAAATAACCAAGATATTTAGATAACATTTATTCTAAAAATTCACTGATCTTATGTACATAATACTATATATTACAATTATTACTGCTTATTTCTTTGGTTTCAGGAAGCCTTAGACTGAAGTAATATGAAATGTGAAGAAATTTTGAGTTCAATGTGTTAGGTTCTACAATAACGGCTTTCCAAAGATCATGAAACACTGGGGAAAATATATAACTCTGGATGGTGTCAACGTATAGAAATCTTAAAAATAATAAATAAAAATTAAGTTTACTATCTCTGTCATTTTTAATAACAATTACAACTTAACAATATCCTGGGATTATGATTAAAAGTTTACGATATTGCGAATTACTTCAATGTACAGCTTCGTGAAACCACACAAAAAACATATATATTAAATACTTGTAATTTTCAACATTACGTGCACAAAGGTCAATTAATATGCGTATTAAATTTTAACCAGGTATTTTGGGCATTTTTTAGTAATAATCAAACTTTAACAATACTCTCTCGTACTTTTATATAATAAGAGTTTATTATAAAACACATAACTAAGTGATAGTAGACATCTGAATTTCTGAGCTTAAAATCTCCTCTTAATATTGATACTAAAACAAAGATAGTGTATTGGAAGAGGTATGTATTATCAGTTAACTCAAAATTAATTTTTCAATCATTTATGTGAAATGAAGGGATCCTGGGTATTTAGAGTGTTATGATGTTGATTTTATATTTGTGTAGAGGGCTACGCTACTTCAAATATTTTCATTATCAGATGTTATTTTTAAATTAAGAAATACTTTGCAGATATCACGTTGTCAATCTGCCTTTAAAATAATTTAGTTTAATTAAACTATGTAATTGAAATATGTATTTTTTATTCAAGTTTCACTGTAGTTTCAATATGGTAAATGTTAAATTATATATTTTATTTGAACCTTAAATCTACTCTATGCAAATTTCACCTATTAAACTTTCTCTGTAAATTATGAGACTATTATTATTTTCTGTTTTGATTATTCGCATTTTCAATGCTACATTTATCCTCGTTTGTAAATTACTTTGATTCTAGTTTTCCAAAATCTTTTCTTCTCAGAGCAGATTTTGAGTTAGATGTTTTTGTCGTTTATTTCAAATGGGCTAATCCAAAGTTAGACAATTTTATCATCCAAAGTCTTCTAAGAAGAGTCCTCATGAGAAAGATATAAAGTGTAACAAATAAGTGTTCTTTCGTCCAATACAATTTTAAAAAAATAGCGAGTCTCGGTATAATACAAATGGTGCAGGTCAGAAGGTTTTCCGTCCTGTCATAAGTGATACGATCTAATGTCTCCATAAAGTCTTTAAAGGCTTGTTTGACTCTATCTCTCTTATTAGTTAGGTGTCATCAGCAGCTCACCTGTAACTGTAATATCATGAGTTAATGGAGAGTCTTCCACAAGTTTGGTTTAAAGGTTTTGACTAGGGTTTCAAAAAGAGAGAGAGAGAGAGAGAAATATTTGAACCTGATTATATATGAAATCTTCCATAGCCAGAATAATAGAAAACTTTATTACATAGAGTTCTTTTGATCCAGGAGATTGAAAGGAAACCATGTTGCTAGGAAAAAATGTTTGAGGGTTTCAAACGAAACAGCAGTTTTTTGAGTTGTGTAAATTATTTTAGAAAATATTTGAACTATTTCTTCTATAATTGTACAATAGAGTGTCTCTCTAAATTGTTTCTCTTTGTAGATATGGTCATTAGGAGATATTAAAATCAAGAATCCTTACAAAATGAGAATTTTCCTAGTGAGATGGAGTTTTTCGAATGTATCTGACTATATATAAAATAAGATAGTCAAATAAAATTTAAATTTTTTCATTATTTCACATATTGATTGAGTCGTATTTTTATTTCTATTTGTTAGTTTATTTTGTTCTATAACAGTAGATGCTGAATAATATCATATAAAGATGAAAGTATTTGATGATGGATAGAGGCATCTTCTAGGACAGAAGATCAGAAATTTCTTTACCTCACAAATCTCTAGAAGACGGGACCCATTGAGTAAATTTCATGTTACTGACAAAATTGATTCAGGGTATCAAAAGTCGAAACAAAGCTCTGGTTTTGAGTTGGATCTCGAAATTAATTCAATTATATCTTCTTACAATACAGTAGAGTTTCTGATCCCTGCATTTTTTTTTCAGTTATAGCAATGGAGAAAATTAAAACCAGAATGGAAACAAAGGGAGATTATGTTGTGTGTGAGGTGAGATTGAATTATAGATTTAAATTTAATATTAATCAAGATAGGTAATTTAAAATTATTGATATTTTTGAAAGCGCATATTTACATATTATAAATAATATTTTAATTTAAAATTATTAATTAATTTAAATTAAAATATTTCAACTGAAAAATATCAACAGTTCATCTTGAATAATTATTTTAAATTCAGTTTTATTGTTGTTTTAAATATATATTAGAACGTATCTATTTTTAATGAGCAACAATTAAATAATATTTCATGAAAAAAATTTTCATTTTAAGCATAAAGCACTTAAATGATTTTGCTCTGAATAGAGAACTAACTTTTAAATAATAAAATAAACAGGGTTTATCTCTAATAAAAATGACATTAATTCTCTCATCAAAATAACAACAAAGTTTTATAAACATTTTTTGTTTAATTATTGTCTTGTTACAATCTGATCCCTTACATATGTAATCTTCCGCAGTATTCGTTTCGTGAATAATCATTCTTTCACTCTCGTCTTTGTCTCAGAATAGCAAATATTTTCTTATGAAAATTATTTTTGTAACGTCCGAAACATTATCAGTATTTTATTCTAAAAACATTTTAATTTTATTTAAGAAAGGGTTTTTCTTCATCTTTGCTCTAAACGAAGAAAAATCTCTATATAAATACTTCTGTCAGAGTTTTTTTAAAAAAATTCACGAAGAAGATTATTTTAAAGCTCGTGTCATTCTAAAGTTAATATTCTCAAAACTGCAGGAAAAAAATCTAGGCGAAGTACGTGTTTCATACTTAGTTGAACATCACTTAAATCTAAATTTATTTTTTGAGATCACTGTTGGTGGATTATTTTTTAAATCATCCTCTTTTGCAAACTCTTTTTTTTTTCATGGCTTCACTTTCTCGTTTAAAATAGATTCCACGTCTTGTATATTTTTCATTCCTTTTTCTTTTGAAAGTTTAAAAATGTCAAGAATAATTAGACATCCCGTGTGTTCTATAATGAAATGGCCCATTTTTACGTCTTGTTTATTTTTTCACACAATAAAACAATAATTTTGTCCATTACATTTGTATATTTGAAATTCGAAAAATAGATTTTCTTTCCCATCAAATTCCCTCTGATATGTTTACGTGCCTTTAAATTTTACTAGTTCTTTCCGGTTACTTGTAAAAGCTATACATCATTTTCTCTTGAGTTTTCATTTTCATAAATAATGATGTACCATAATTTTATGTTTAAATATTTATATATTATTCACACATTAAATTATTATTTAAACTCATAAATTAAATATTATATGTTTTATATATATGTGTGTGTGTGTGATTAAACTTTATGTAACGTGTTTCTGTCGAGGAGTATTTTTCTTCGATTTACCATTTGAATTATTACATTTTTATTAATTACTTTTTGTCTTACATTTTTCAATTTCCAGCTATAGAAGAGTAAAATAAATATAATCAAGCGAACAAAACTTAAAACAAATCACACGCAATATTATTCATAACAGAAAATCAATGAAGTTCATTGGAATAAAATGAATGGTACTTATACCATTACGTAGTACTAATACTATTCCATACTTTGGTGCCATAAAATGAATGAAATTGGCGACTCATGGCCTACAGAAAGATCACTGGAATCTGGAAATAAATAACAAGCTCAATCATATAAAATCTATTACCTGCTACTGAATTTCACTTTTATGTAGAGGAAAAGACGTCATTGTAACATGTCTACGAAACGGAAACATGAGACTTGCACGCAAATACATATTGCAGAGATAAACTCTAACGTGTGTAAGCATTGTATTTGCGCTCAGTCCATGTAATATATTTTGACACAATGTTGTGGATTTAACGCTGCTGATCTGAAACAATTTCATTTAAACACATTATCTATAACTGACTTGGTTGGAGAAAACCCCTAACAAAAAACTTATCACTTTTTGTAGGGAATCAGTTTTATTCAATTCCTATAGTCTTTCAAGTTTCTTTTTATTCTTTACCTTGAGATCGAAATTTAATTTTATTTATTTAGAAAAATTGTGACATTTTTACCTTGCATTTGGCGCAATATTTCTCATGAGGATTTAATACTATAAAATTCCGAACAACCAGGTTTCGTCCAAAACTACAAAAAAAAAAAGGTACATGGACCACATATTGCTTTTAGCCTTTATTTCTTTCTGTGTCTCAAAAAGTATCAAAATTTTGTTTTCTGTTCAATAGGAGACAGTTTCTGACGTATCGAAGCAAAACACAGAAATCGAGTTTTGTACTCAAGTCTTCTGGACCATCGAACAAAGTTGTTGGTTAGTTTCTGGCCACTCTTAAAAGCATTTTATTTCACCAACTATTTCTCCCTTTTTGACGCTAGCATCGAATTACTGAGCTGAAATGAATGTTTCCCGTTGAGAGGCTTTTTAAAGATTTGATTATATAGTTGTGCCATCACCACTTTTACAGAAATAATCCTGGAGACTTTGATTATTTGTTTTTCTTTTATTTAGGTGAATTTCCAGTACACTCGTCTCATTGATCCACTGATATCTGGAGGGAAATGGGTTAAATAGAGTTACTGTACTTGATTATGGCTTGGAATTGAATTCTCAGGGTCTAGAGTTTAAATTTCTATAATATACGCAGGTATTAAAAGTGTAAGCAAATAGCCCTAAATTTTCTTTTATAATTAAAAATCAGATCAAACAAATATTTATTTTATTATCATTTTCTTCATTTATCATCCTATTCTTCTTAAGGCGACAGTATACTTTCAAAATAAATTTTTTGAGCAAGATATTGTTTTTTTGCCTTTTGATTTCAGATTGAAGATTAATCTATTATCTTAAGAAATCAGTTTGAATTTTGTCCCTATCTCATTTGGAAGCTGAATTACAACTGTTTAAATATTACTTGATCGTGAATTTCTCTGACAGGAAACACCCTAAAAATGATATTTATTTTCATTACTTCCAAATACATTACCTTAAAATGATATGCATCAATGAACCAGTAATGTTATATATATGTTTACCAAATACCTATACATAGAATAGGAAATTCTTAAGATTTTATACTTAGTAGAAGATTTTTATATCGCTATAAATTGAAAAATACAATGACTTTCAAAGAAAATGTCAGTGTTATGTACTCTAACTACCATAGCTTCCTACGTAAGGGCTATAATATCAAAATAATAGTTCGTTCCATAGGTAAGAATATATTTTGTAATATTCAATTTACAAAATGTCAATGTATTTATATTCTTTTGAATTAACATGTTTTGTGGAAAGTCTTCACTTTTGCTTATATTTACATAAAAAGCTTTTTTGACAGTAAAAATAAGCACTAACAAACATTTTTATGGGTATTTTTTTCAATTTTGAGCCCATCATAAGGTCATAAGATAAACATCAGTAGCAAATTTACTCCAATTCAAAAAAATTTCCACGAATGTATACTGTTATCCCTTAAAGCTACATAGAATATCTGCTTTATAGTTAAACTACATGCACCGGTTGTAACAAAAGTGTTACATTTTTTGGAAAAATGCCTGCCCTAGTAATTAATTTTTAATATGTTGTTCTCTGTACACAACTCTGCTATAAACTATTTCAAAACTTTTAGAAAATGTTCTGAAAATAACATAAAAAGGTAAGATATCTTATGAAAATGTAAATTGTAAGATCTTAGACATAGTGATGAAAAAGTAGATGATGGTTTCTTTGAATACTTTGGATGTTACTCTTAATGCTATGATCAAAACAGGGCTATTTTATTCAGAAGATAAGAGTATAAATAGAGAAGAACATTTCAATATTCAGAACAAAAGCTAAAGATACTGATAAGAATTAGAATTTTATTAATTTTAAATGTGAAGAGCAAAAAATTACTAAGGAATACATGTACTCCAAAGAATAATCAACAACATTTTCACAAAAATTACGACTTATCTAAACGTAATAACTTTTAAAGAGTTTGACAGAATAACTAAGCGGAGAATGTAATTGTACAGTTTTCACGGGAATTGATTTTTGTTAATACCTAACAATCACAAGTAAAGATTTCATCATCACTTCGAGACACATCATTTTTCTTAGAAACCTGTCGTTGATATCTGTATACTTAATAGCAACACTTCAGATGCCCATCTAAAAAGTCTATGAAATAATTAATTAGAAAATTACTAAGAGAAGTACCTAATAAACGTGTATTAGATAATAATGTATTCCATAAACCAAAGTTTAGTAAACTAGTAATTAATTCATAGTATAATATGAAAGAATTACGAATTAAAATGGCTGGTTTCAAATTTTCCTAGTTTTTTAACCCGTTCACTCCCAGTGTATCATATTCTATACGCTCGCGTTTGCCTTCCTGTACCCAGCGTATCATATTCGATACTTTTGCGTTTGCTCTCCTATGCCCAGCGTATCACATTAGATACGCTTGATCAGAACGTTTTGCTAGATTTTTTTAATGTTATTATATGGCGTTACGATACCGCGAAATCTATATAGATAGGTTATTTGGAGTGTTGACCTAAGTGAAATTGGGTTAGATTTCACTTCTGGCTATCATTAGGGGGGGGGGGTAATTGTTAAAAGCACGTGTTGCGGAGCGGCTCTTTAAATGTAATGACATGATTTAAAGGGTGCACATGCTTTCGGCTTGCTTTTTCTTTCTTGCTGTCTTATTAGAAGATTGAATAAGAATTTATGAATGTTTATGGGAGTTAGAGTTTTAATAGCAGAGGCTCTCAGCTGTTCGTTTTATTCGGTCGGTTTTTATTTGTATCGACAGTCATGACGAAAAGAAAGTATTTATCTGTACTGTGATTTGCGAAGTAATGAATGAATCTGACAGTGATGTTAGCGAAAATAATCCAAATCTGTACCATTATAACAATCCATTAAATGAAAAAAGGATGAAGAAGATGTGTCCTTTGCTCAAAATCTTGCGTGAAGCGTCACAAGTTGACAAAATATGCGTGTAAGACATATGACGTTGCACTATGCGTTGAAGAATTTTTTTTTATAAAAATTCCATACAGAAAATAAGATTGATTTTTTTTATATTTTAATATTAAATGTAATGGTACAGACCTACACCATGAAATTTATGTAACAAATGTAGGTATATTTTATATTTTCTTAAATGGTATGATTTTTTATGTAATTTTATGTATAAAACATACAATTTTCGATTAAATCTTTTTTTCTTTCGCGTATATTAAATTTAATGCATTTTAAATAATATATGTAAAAATCAAAATATTCTAACAAATAGCCGATTTTAGAGAAATTTTTTTCGTGAATTAGGCTTAATATCTAAAATCGTCTGGGCACAGCGGGAAACTCCGCGTTAAGAAGCTGGGGGCCCAGAAAAGAACTTTTTCTCCCTCCCTAGCGAAAGGGTTAAAATATATATTTGATAAAAGTTGTATTGAATTTCGTACAGTAACAAATGGATTTAAAACATATATTATTAAAAATGGAATAGTAATATATATATATATATATATATATATATATATATATATATATATATATATGCAAGAATTGTTCAAATAAAAAGGTCCGAAACTGTACTATAGGTATAAATGAAGACTTTTTTCAAAGTATACACCATAGGCCTGAGCACAACGATCCCAATGATTAACGAGAGAAGGAATTCTTGTTCTCAGAATTTCTGTAGCCGTAACGAGACAGTCCTTCATAGCGTCCTTGAGTTTGTCATTCGAGTTGAAGCGCTTCTATTTCAGAAGTATCACTGGGTAATATATCCACGCTGTAGTGTTAATGGTCTAGATACCTGAACTTTACCAGTTCCGCGTGTGTAACCCTGGAAATGTGCAGACGCGCGTTTTCTTAGAGCAGAACCACACCCTCCGTGAGCAGCCCCTGTCTTTTTTTCTTGATGGACCTTGATGGATTTTTGTTCTTAAACAATTATCCACACTGTTCCAGCAGTAATATCCACCTTCGCCGCCAATATTTGTAATAGGTCACGCCGTTCACTCCTCACTCGGTCGTCCACCTTGTCGATGAGATCGACCGTGATGACATTGCTCGCATGACCTGGTCTCAGGTCATCAACCAAACTATCCCACTACCTGCACGAAAATGGACACTCCATTTTCTCATTGACTGATTGGACACACAGTCTTCTTATTCGGCCCACATCAAGTGATAAATAGCGGCCAGTTTGATAGCTTCCGCTGTCACAAATCCGACAACTCCTCGCTGCTCCTCAATTGTTGAGTTTTGCAATGGGAACTCCATCATGTTCTCACACGTACTGCGGTGTCAATTGCACGGTGCTCTTTATAAGAAATGTTCTCTCCTTCGCGTACGGATGGCCCAGCATGCTCCGATCTACACCAGAGACTCCATTCGCATCTCTTGATGTCTCGTTTCGTTCTCTCATAGTGATACAGGCAAATACGTTATCAGTTACGTTGTTTCGTACCTTTTCATTTGAACACATCTTGTATACGTAAATCACATTTTTATTTATATTGTTATGCAGCTGAGATCTAATCATTTTTTGTTAAAGTAACTATTTAAACCTAATTTTACATTATATATACACACTGTGACAGTGAAAATGCAACTCCAAGAAGGAGCGGGCAGAAAGAGTTGAAACTCGGTAAACAGACAGAGATAACAACGAGAAATAAATATTATTTCCTATCAAACATACCTTCGTCTTCTGATTGACTTCTAAACTCGACAGTTGCAGGGTCCACAGATGGCGTCCAATCACATCCTTAATGTGTTCAATTGGGGAATAATTAGGAGAAACCATTGACCAGAGAAGCATGTATGGAATGAAATTGATGCTGATGCGAGTAGTGTGTGGTAGGGCGTTATCTTGCATTTGAATAGCATTGGGCACCCCTGATGGTAGGGGAGTGTCATTGACCACATCACATGATTCACGTGTATTTGGACAGTCATAGTGACGCAAATACGAACAAGATGTAACCTGAAAACGTACGCAATTACTCCCTGAACCATGATGCCGCGTTGTGACGGCGTGTGAACGCGCGCGGGGCGTTCCTCAATTGCTGACAAATTGGACATATCTCCACGTCGACTCCACACTCGTACAAGGTGACTATCATTGGAGAAACTGAAACGTGATTCAGCTGAGAACATACCATTAGCCATTTCGTCATCTTTATTGCTTGAGCCAAGCACTATTGTAGAAGTTGACGATGTGGAATCAATGAGATTCTTCTTAACGCCATGAGTGTTGGCCACTAGCAACTAACCAATGGGAAATGGTTCTGATCAATATGAGAACATCCAGGGTGTCTTAAACATAGTAAAGAATGGAGGTAGAAAGTGATTTCCAGGTCCACCTCGGCTTGTCGGTGGATGTGACGATCCATGTTGGTTGACGTCAATCTGGCTGTACCTCAAGCTTGCTCCTTTTCTCTGTTCCAACCATCTTCGCCACAGTCGGTTCCTGGGGACGAGTCTAGGTATGTGTCAGCTGAGATTTATTGAAAAGAACAACATGCTCTTTTTCAAAAATACACCAGCAAATAAAGATTTTTTTAATTAAAGAATTATGGCTGTAAAAAGTAAACAAAACTAGCAATTACTTTTACACTGATTCAAACAAAGTAAGGATATAATTTTTAAACTATTTAGTCTCACAAAAAGTAAATAAATATTAGCCTTATCCTTTGCTGCACTATAATCGAATGATATTAAGCACAAAGTCAAATACAAGCGTGAAAGAAAAGAAAGTATGTTTGATGCCAATAAAATGTTAAATTTCTTAATATATTATTTGTGGTATTTTTAGAACAAGTTATTAATAGCAATATTTACAAAAAATATACAATTTTAACTTTTTCCTCTCATTCTAATAATGTATTTATCTGCATTTTTAGCGATAAAATAGAGTCAGTAACTTTTAAGAAATAAAATTATTGGTATATTCCGAAGTCATCATGAATTTCATGAACAAAATATCAAAATAATTTTGTTACCTTATTTTAATAGTATGGGATGCGGTAGCGAGAGTTAGTGGCTGCAAATTCAAAGCCGCCGTTGTTTTCGCCGTTGATTCCATTACAGAATCCATTAAAGAACTACCATCTGGTTGCAGTCCTAATCCTTCAATAGCGTGGTGTTGAGGTAAGGAGACGGAGGTGCCACATAAGGTGGTGTCCACCAAGGTTCAAAATTACTATATATCATTCAGCGAGTTACTAAAACTTTCTGTTAGAGTTTGCCGAATCATATCAATCATTTTCAAAATTCAAAACTACATTTTTCTCTGCTCTTTATTTTTCAAAATGCTCTTGCAATTAAAATGCTAAGACTCTAATTGTAATGAATAAAGAATTTGGGAATATTTTTATGGCTCTCTTATATAAAACGTTTGAAAATTCTATGAATGAAATGAAGATTTGTATGAGAGAATAATTGTCTTTCGAAAATCCACAAAATTAGAATTTGCTTTTTTCTGTTATTCGTGTTTTGCGATAAAAAAGAAATATAAAACTTTAAATAACTCTTACAACTAAATTCATATTCAGAATTGTGAGAAACACATTTAAGAGTGTGAGTGATTGCTTGATAAGGGGTCACATTGAAACGCAACTCGAGGGCTATTGGCAATAGACCTCATAATTTTGAATCTCAATCAAGGGTCGAAGATGAAAACTCCCTCTTCAAGCACTCGCACCACACCAAGGAGAGGAGATTTCGACAACATGTAACGTGCATTATCACTGTTGGAAGGTAGGGCTACTACATCAAGCGACATCAAGGTCTGCGACATCAAGACTCGAACCCACGACTCGCCAAAAACAACACCGACCCAAGTTTGCCACCATGACCAACAGACTACAGTGGTCACAAACACGTTTAAGAAATTGAATGAAAAAAATTACTTGATATTATTTAAATTTATAGGAATAATAAAAGTTTTAGAATATCGAAATATTTGAGTTGGAAGAAATTAAAATTTAAATGGTTGTTTGTTTGTAAATGACTACTATTCCTTTTTTTTCTGAGATTTATATATATATATATATATATATATATATATTCATATGAATATATTTAAATATCGTGAATGACCTTTTTTTTTATAAATACATTATTGCCTATTAAAATGGCAACATCATGAAGGAAAGCAAATACGAGAAATATATTTATTGTTCATAAAAAGTATGGCAAGTATGAAATTATATATATGAGTCCCTGGGCGCACATCTTTGCTGCTTGTTCATAAAAAGTATGGCAAGTATGAAATTATATATATGAGTCCTAAGAATATTTTTGTTAAGGATTATGCATTTAAGGCATACCTTTCCTAACCTACACCCTAACACATAACAATGATTCTTACGAAATTGTACTACATATGAATTTAATTATTTTATTTAAGGGTAATCCCAAAAGTAAAACAATTTTCAAAAAAATGCAATTTTTTTTTTTTATTTCAAAACGTTCATATCATTTTTAAGTTTAAATATTCATTTACGTTGCTACGTAATCCTCATTTCGGTCATTTGGAAGGTAGTAATGCGAATTCTCACAGCTTCACCTCCATAACATCAAAGCTGACGAATAGATGTTAATCTATTTAGATGCCAGATTGGGGCTGTATAAAAAATAAAATTCTTAAATTGTAAAGAAAGTATGAGAATGAGATGATTGATGGAAACGTATTAGTTACGCCAAGATCATATTGTTTTGATATTGCTTTCTTCCTTATTAAATTATATTTTGTTTGAATAAACTACTTCTTCCTTAGAAAACCTTTCAATCATTTCCTTCATGGTCGATGCATTTTTTTCAGGAGCCGTGGCACTTTTGTTTGCTTATGTCGCATCAGTTTTTCTGTCTGGCTAATGAGAAAGAATTTGACCCCATTTCCCCTTCTCATTGTAGTTGCTGAAGCGTGTTTCATCCAAATGTTAGGGGATGGTTATAATTAATATCTTCAATTGTAAGACGCAGATGATACTTATGAGATACAGATCATGAGAAGATGGTGGGGTGGGTAATGATATCTCATACAAACTGTTGCGAAAGAGAGACGATTTTAAGGGCGACGTAGAGGAAGCGAGCGCTGCAGTGGATAATGCTTACCCCCTCTCAGAAAGTGACACTTCTCTAGTTCTTATCGGGACGCAGTATCCTAGTATTCTTGTTTACAAATTCGCGGCTGAGGTGACTTCCAGCAAGTCATGGGCTCAAGTCTTGATGCCACAAGAAACCTGTCGTTTTTCTGGAGTGATGTACTATGTTAAATTTGTTAAGACTGAAAGTTCTACCGTTAGCGAGGTGTGGAAATTTGGAGAAGGTGGTGCCCGCTCAACCTCGCCACTTGACTGATATTCAAAATTACGAGGTCCGTTTCCCATTGACCTTGTGTTGCTTCTAAGTGGGGCATCAAGAAACAATCAATTGCCGGCTTTGAATTGCCCCTCTGAGTTCGTTATCTCACAATTCCTGTCTACGCATATAGTGATCATAGTAGCAACAGACTAGCACATCTATGTATGACTCGCTAAGCAATTCCGTCCAATCGAGATGGATTTCAAACTGTTTTACGCTTTTCGTGTTGAAAAACAGAATAATTGAGCAAATATGCTTTTTGGGGGTTACGCCAAGCTGCAGCTTTTGACTACGGAGCCAAGATAGAGTGTCCAAGTGAAGTCCCAAAAGGTCCTTTAGATGAGTAGGAAGAGATAAAGACATTATGCTGATGGACTACAAGTATGAAGATTCTCAATTTCATGCAAGGAGAATCAAATAACTAATCACGTTACTGCAGCTGGGAAGCAGAACTCAAAACTAATGCGAGGTTTAGGTTTAAGATTCTGGAGATCCATGGTTACATATATAATATGATCATTAAAATAAAGCGAAATTTACTGATACACTTATGTCTTCTAATTTGATGTGCGAATATTTATAGGGAAAACTCGTTTTTCCATCAAAGCCAATCATAAATCCTTATCGTGGCTGCTTCTAGAGTTATAAAGGAAACATGTAAAAAAGGCTTGCGTTTCGTTATGTATTAATATTAATAATTACATTATGATTATGGTTCTTATGCATCGCAAGTAATTCACTATCTACGTGTTACATAATAATAAACACTTACTGAATAATATACTTAAATGTTGTTTATTCACACAAAATATTCCTAAAGTGAGTCAAGCTTCTAAGAAACTTTAAAATTAAACCCCTTAATTCGCAAGTAATCAGTTGTTTATATGTTAAAAATACTAGTTACTTCTTTTGAAAATTAGTTCATATAGTTATCCAAGCATGTCACCTATTAATGTAGTGAACTGTATTTTAAATAGTAATATCCAACATCGTATTAAATTAATCATAAATCACATACAATAATAAAAAAGAAATTTAACTTTTTTGTACCATTAAATAAAAGTATATTTCGTAAAAATCAATAAAGTATTGCTCAGAAATGAGAAATTTTGACAATAATTTCAAATATATTGTTAAACTGTGTTATAGAATAAAATAAAGAAGGACCCCATTATACGCGCACTAAATTCTAAGATGTAACATTGTGCAAACATTTTAATGGACGTTTAAAAATAAGTTTTAATGAATTTTTTTAGTAAAATGTTTCTAAAACCTGTCAATAAAAAGGTTGATATTCTTAAAGTTATGAAAATAAAAATAGACGAAAAACTTTAGTATCGAGTAACTTTCATAACATATAAAAACATTATTAATAGAATGGCGCATAAAAAATTTTAGCTCTTTTTTATCTCTTATTTCTACCTCATTCAAACTTTGAATTATTTATGGGCTCGTATATATTTTTACTGTATGATAAAAAAAAACCAGTAAGTAACTTACCTTGCATTATATCGTTTTTTCCTGTCTTTATTTTTTCCAGGATAATCGATGCCAAGACTTCGACATTTTATGCATATTGCAACAATAAAAGTGTTGTTTTTGTCAGTTTAAAGATGACAAAAGTTATGAATCTTCTCGCATATATTTCTTTGATACTTACTTTTCATCTATTTTATTAATATAACCGTATTGTGGACCATTTTTAT
>BMAW01063052.1:0-30749 GCA_019974015.1 Nephila pilipes
TAAATGTATATTGTTTATTGTTTTGTTATGCTTGCCACGCCATAGATGTTGCCACATGTTACAGGGTGGTGTGTGGTATGTTGTGTTGCTGCAGCGTGTTTTAATGCCAGGTTATTGTTTATTGATGGCGATAAGAAAGAAGGCGGCAGGCGCACGTCCAGGCGATATGGCAGGCGAATAAGTCTGGCGTGAAGAAACGCTGCCGAAGCTGCTGCTGCCGGTGGTTGCATAGCGCGATACGCGCGCTTTGCATAGTTACGCGTTGTTGCAGCGAAGACGCGCCACGCCACGGTGCCAGCAGCGCCACGAGCGCGGTAGCCAGCGCAGCGAAGGCGTATAGAGTTGCGCCGCGTATTTACGCTGTTACGCTGGTAGCGCGTTACCAGCGCCATTTGCTGAAGGTTATTATTAAGAGGGCTTGCCAGATATGCCATGGCTGCTATATACGCGAGCGCCAGCGAAGAGGCGCCACATTGCCGTTGCCGAGCGCGTTGGGATACGGGAAGGCGCCAGCGTTTGCCGCCGTTGTAGGTGGTGCTGCCCAGTTTACGCTGAACATGAAGTTGCGTGCGGTGGTGTAGCGTCGCCAGGCCACATTGCACGCTGTGTACGCCGTTGAAGGTTCTTCCGCCATTGCCCAGTTGCCGCTGCATGGCACGCTGATTAGCGCATACGCCAATAGCGCGCGGTAGCGTTTCGCTGTCGCCGTTTGTTGCCGCTTATTTACGCCGTTATGGTATGTTCATGCCGCCATATTCGTTTGGCCGCTAAGAGTACGCCGTACGCGCCGCCAGCCAGCACGCTGTCGCCGTGTTTTCGCCAGCTGCCTTCTGGCGCCATGCCGCCAGCACGCTGCCGCGCGGTGGTTCTTCACGCTCGCCTTGCCATGTTCGCCGTGGTGCGGGGCGCTCGTTTTCGCCACGCCACGCCGTCATTGTTCACGCAGCCGCCTTCGCCATACGCCACGCCTGGCGTTGTACGCCGCCGCCATACGCCACCAGGCTGCCGCGAAGTGGCGTCGCGCATACCATGAACGTACGGTATGCCGCGTCCACGCGCCGTTCGCCAGCGGTACGCCACGTAGCGCCAGGCGTCAGCGCCATACGCCAGCGCCACCAGCGCTTTTGTTATGCAGCGCGGCAAAATAGGTAGCGCGACGCGTTTGCGTCATGCGTTTACGCAGTGGCGCGCCATGGTAAGCGCGCTTGCGTTACGCTATATGCCATTATATGAACCCGAACTGATCCCGATCTGCTAGAGGCAATGAACCTCTACTTTCCTCAACTGTCACCATCGTATTTTATCCCAGGTTAGTTATTATGCCATAATTTCACCACTGTCAGGCTCTAGTCATGTCCATCAATGGGAGTTCCACTGCTTCGTCCTCCCAGCCAGTACCTCCCATCTGAGGCACCCGCAAGTTTGGCTTTGAGACCTTTTCACCATGCTTCTTTGTTGTCTTCTGTGGGCACGCACAGCATTGATAATTCTTGACATCAAGGGCTGTAATTTTAGGTTATGCCTTTATTACCAAAATCACTTTCCTTTATTTTATCAAGTCATAGTTATATTTTAGACTGCACTTAATGGTAATATGTCCACTCTACAATTCTTCGCCTGTTTTGAATTTAGAAGTTGCACAATGAAGATATGTGATTCAATTTAATGATTTATTTCCTTTGGGTGAATTCCCCCACATCAAAAGCTCATTGATCACATTCTATATTCTGTATTGTTTACTTTAATTGTCTATTTAATCCACCTGAATTAGCACTATAAAAGGTCCCTTGAGGCTATATCTGTTCTTGCAAACTCTTCTAAATACCTTTTCCATTTAACTCCTTTTCTGTGGAATAAGCCCAGATGACCACTGGATTTGAATAAATATTTGATGATTCTATATTCTCACTGGCTCTGAGTGGTTCACCACCACACGTCAGTCCAGCTGGGTCATCCGATCCATAACCTCCCAGTGTGGGTAGTGGTATAAATCGAGTATCACCTAGTCTAGTAATGGAAGCTGAAACACTCTGCTGCATTCTATTTCTCCTGAGACCAGGGTACATCTTACAAAGCTCTAAAACATTTAGATTGGTTATTGACAAATCAACTTTCAATCTATCTGTGAACATTCCCAAGATAAAAAGACTTATTGAACCCCCATAAGATCCAAAAACAACAGATTTATAATTATTCATGCTGCAGCCATCTGATCTATAACAAAACTATGTCATTCTGATTTGCAAAAGAGGGAAAATGTATCTTACAGGATCCTTAGGTGCTGGGGCCTGATGGTATAAAATATAACTCCCTGGCCCCAGGGGGCTACACATGAAAACCATTTAATTCTGCTAAGGTATTATTCAATACATCAAAACTAACCACTTTTAATAGTTCTAAGAAAAAGCTCTGAAGAATCACCAAATCTGATCAGCAAGCCAGAAATGGAGGATGTTTCAGTAACTTAGACACTGTTTTGTGAGTATCTTCTCCTTACAGCACTGCAGCATTCCTGAGTACACTTCTCCTGAAAGGCAAAACAAACGGATGTTAACTACATAAATAATATCTTAATTAGGAACAAATTGATCCTAACTTATCCAAGTATACATCTTGAACTGCTCTGTGTGGTCCCAGTTAAAATATCTACCATCCACTCAGCAGGATTACTGAAGAAAAAGAGCAAATCAGGTAATTAGTGTAAGATTCTACAAAACGTAAAAGAACATTTATGTGCATATAATTAGTTTGACTAGCCAGTAATTATCGACATAACACCCTTATAGACTTGGAACATTTCACTTTAGCCTAGGAATAGACATGAAAGGAGAGCAGACTATCTCAAGATAAAACATCATTCCGAATCCTGGAGGAGGCGCATTGAAATATTCTTATGTCTGGCTGAAATAAATAAAATGTCTTGATCGAACTAAATCTCCATTCTGACTAACTGACCTTATCTTATACATACCGGATAGCAAGAGGTCATGATTATCTCCCATGAATACACTTCATTACAGAAAATGAAAAAGGTCTTTCCGGCACACCAGGGCTGACTGATGAGAAACCGCAAGATAAAAGCCAAGAGACGCACACATGGTTGGGAAGTCTTGAAAGCCCGAAATCTGATTGGATACCTAATTGTGGCAACAGAGATAGGGCTTGATGGCGCTGTTGAGAAACATCATGGTATCCAAAAGATGAGGGGAAACCATGGGTTCCAGGAAGCGGTGGTAAAGGAGAACTACAAGGCACCACCAGAACCTATAAGGAAACCACTACAAACAGAGTCACACCACACCACATCTCGATGACCCAAAAAGACATACAGATACATAAAACAAGTTCACAAGAATAATAACTGATCCAAAAGTGCCAAAGCAAAGAATTTAATCAAACATTATAGAGATATAACTAATAGACAAATTAACTAATATAACATGTGCCAACCTTAGTGATCCATCGGATTATAAATATAACTTTGGTAGAAACACCTAGCTTTGGTGGACAAGAAACGGGAAACAGCATGCACTCCAGCATATTCCACATTATTTAACTATTACATCCACATTCTAGCCCATCTTAATCATCTTTTGTAACATCAAAACATATCAGAAAGACTAATTCTACTAATAATCTATCACTGATCCGAAAACGCACAACTAATAAATGCAGACCAAAATAACTATATGGCAAAAGCTTAGAAAGAGATCTATCTTGAAAACTGAATGTGGAATCAGATGCTGAATGACTTCAATTAACAAGCTAACTGACATCCATCTTTCTAAGTACGATGTAGATAATAAACCACTTCCATTCTTGCATCCAATCAAATAACAGTACAAATAAAGAAGAACTATCTTGACTATAAAACGTTTTTCCACAGATCTGATTGACTACTTTTGCAATAATAGCAAATATTGCTGCTTACTATTACCGCAGTGATTCAGGTATTAAACTGTATCGTACCATAAGTGTGAGGAGCTAAAATCACTCTATGTCCTTCCAATCTGAAAATAGCTTGTTGCCGGGTTTTAAACTTCCAGCAAAGGTGATATATCATTGGCTGATCTTAATGAATCCATGATGGAAGTTTCTAACTAATATTTCCATCCATAGCAATATTCTGTGATAATATTCTTCGATGGATTGGCCAAATGGGACGAGAATCAAGAAGATATCTCAAAAACAATAAACATCAAATATCTAGCATCCACCTTAAAATCAGTTTGAGTAAAGACATTTTATCATATCCATCTTAGATTGCTTTACAGGTCCAAACAAACAAAATAATGCACTAAGAGCTCAGGTAGATCGAAAGCCTTGTTGCTAAGGAGAATTGATCGATATCAACATACTTCCTCATATTGTTTTGATGGTGGAAAATAAGATAAGGAACAAAATATAGATTCTAGCAAGGTATCATGTTTTTCAATGGTCGTTAAACAGGTTAATAATCAGTGTCACTCCTATTCTTGCCTTATTCAATGTACACACTGATCAATTTAATTAGAGAAATACCAACTGAATGAGGATCAAACTCAAACTAGTTTCCTGACCAAATATTTTATTTGAGATTCAGTTATCTGGAAAAATGAAAATTTAAGAGACAATGACAAAATAAAGTACATTTTCAAAAGATTGTATAATTTGATCGAAGGATACAGAATTTGAAAAGGACAAACACAGATTGATCTAAGAACTACAATAAATAGTATACTAATCTCTGGTAATTATCCTAATTGTTACATTAAGAATACTTTGACGATATACATACAGGTGGTAACTATTAAAGACCCATCTGACCTGGGGTAGAATCCACCCGCACAATGGAAGGATGAAACTTGAATAAGGCAAGCAGGAAACATGGAGAAAGATTCTCAATGGTGAATAAATATCTTTTACTACCAAGTCTAGTTTCTTTAAGAGATTTACAAATTATACTGGCAAAGCATAAAGATCTGTAGTCAATGTGAAAATTACGCCCAATAAAGTCTTTACATTAGTCAAAGAACTCTGACACAAACCAAGCACCCACCTGCATAACTCCCATGCGCATTCAATTTTCCTAAAATTTCTATGGATCGAATTTATTGTTTAAAATTATAATTACCTAAAGAGGACCAACGTAAATTTTACACTATTTTCAAATCTACAAGGGTAACAGGCTGCAGCAACTCTATCAACAGCATCGATTTGGGACATACAAACTGATGTACCCAACGAACCAACCTATAAAATCATTCAAGCCAATTATGGCTTGCAAAGGCCCTTGTATGAAGAGACTGAGCTCGTTTAACTGGTAAATTGTTCTGATTGGGACGATACAATAATAATGCACTGCAGTTGCTGCCTAGGGATTGCAAGAAAAGAAAGCAAACGTATATGAATGGTCTATTAAGATGATTGCGGTAACCTAGGAAGATATTGAAAGATCTGGAAATGCTGGCAAAGAGGCAGAAACCAGTGGAAAAATGCAACTGCCTGAAGAAGCGTCACTGCTGTTGTTGCTGAGATCATAAATCTAACCATTCACAAGGCTCAATTGGTACACAGAGATTAAGGATCTGGTCGACAGCATGAACCACTGCCATCTATCTGAAAAGTCGATATCCGTATAATATCCAGGAACGCTGCAACCTGCAAAAGAGACACCACGGAACTGATTTGCCTACGATTGGTTAAGAGGAATGTAAGCTGATGAGCGGCTTCTGCCTGAAAAATTCAACATTGAGGAACAGAATCTTTCTTTGATGTGGAGCTGTTAATAATCAATTCTCCAGTTTATGAGATGATCTTAATGTCCAAAACAACATATACCATCCAGATTTATTGAGACAGTATGATGGATCAGCCTATTCAGACCCATGATCATTTTCTTTGAAACTCACCCTGAGGTTCCCAAAAGCGCCTCACTCAGATCACGTACAGGTCCACGGCACTTCATTTGCAACGCAGGTCTCCAGCTCATAAGGAAGGAATCACGCAAACTATCAGACAAAGCAAGATGGAGAAAACCTTCACATTGGGTGATAAGTCAAAGAACTGCCTGATATCACATTGAAAAATGTGGGTTATCCAGAGCTCAAGGCCTTCTCATCTTCTCGTTCATCCAACTGACGAATCCTTGTGATTTTGATCGAGAGATAAATGTGAGATCAGCCATGTAAGAGTAAATTCAGGAATCATTTGAGATGAAAGCCGGAATTCCTGAATATTCTAAGGCTGGATCCTCCATACCTATTTGCCTTCACTACTGAAATACTTACACGCTTCAATGAAATTGATGTCACGGATACACTTGTGCAAATTGCAAGGGAATATGACGACCCTTCCATAGACTTTGGTCCCTAAGCCTGCCTCCTGACGTCAAATCTCCAGCATTTCGACAGACAACTTTCCATGCCCAACGTGCATATACTCAAGTCTCGAAGTAAAATCAAAGAATTGGTCCACCAGTGGGTCCACGAATAGAATTATTCTACTTATAATTCTACTATATATTATATATAGCATAGGGGAGAGATAGAGGAGAGACAGAGCATATAGAGGAGAGCAGAGCAGAGCATTATATAAGCAGAAGGGCAGAAGACATAGTTATTACAGGGTAAATATATATGGGAGAGAAGGAGAGATATATATAAGAGCATATAGTATATACATGTTAAGGGGAGAACATGATATACATATATAGAGGAGTATATACATACAGAGACAGGCATATACAGGAAAGCACATACAGAGTATATATAGTATATATATACATACACAGGCATAAATATATATAAGAATAATCCAAGTCAGACATAAGTCCGAATGAGCTCTCAATAAAGAAGTCTTAAACAAGACTTTCACACTGATTCTGCCCTTGTTCTGATTAGACATACCTAAGTTAAATAACAAATGTTTAGTGGATATCATAGCTAATTATTGGTGAATGATTCATGATATCTGTCTCAGACGCATTGATGCTCAAATGAATTAGAACTACCTACAGAAAATGCTTGTAATTCTTTTATAAATCTTTCCTTGATTATTCTTCATCCATCCACTATTCATTTTTCCTGGCCTATACTCATTCTCAAGTGATTCTGAATCTAGAATGCTATTATATTTTATTCATTAAACAAAAATCTGCTTAAAATTGCTAGGGGTACTCACAGGCTTCTTGCAGCATTGACTGTGCACCTTATTTCATACTCTTATACCTTAAAGAGTCCATAATGTCTTTAGATTCTAACTGAAATGGAAATGGTTTTTAGTACTCAACTTTTCCAAAAACAGATTTCAGGCCAAGTTATACAAACAGGGAAGAATCACTTTTGAATCCATAGTATATTGATTTAACTAATTTGTAAATTTGTATACTGTTATTTAAACTCCATTAAACATGCAACAAAGATGGTGCTGAAGAAAAGCCTAGAAAAGACACATTCTATGTTTGATAGCTATCACAGGAGAAATCTAAAGATCTTGAAGGGTTTTATCATAGAATCCTAATAAAAACTCTTTTATTTAAACTTACTTTTGAGTAGGAAAAAGGTTCTTTGTTTTAAAATAGCTTTATTCACCCCATTTTATTTGGTGACCTCCACCGGGCGAAAGAATAAGGCTGGTGTTGAAAACAAGAAATTGATGCTTTACACTTCTTGCCATTAACAATCACCATTAACTTTCCAATTATATTTGGATAATACTCATGAAACTGTTAAATTTGATGGTAACACCTTAATTCACCTTAACTTATTGAAAATACATTCTAGAAACTGAAATACAAAGCCAAGTTTGTTCAACTTGTAAGCATTTTAAATCTGAGAACAAAATACGGATTTGCTTCATCTCTATGCATACTCTAGTGCTGCTCAGAATATAGCCCAATGGATTAGTTTCAGCAAAACCCTAAATATCAGAAACAGCATAGTATCTATTGGTGACTTCTGTAGAATGTAATAGATTAACACAACTAATATCTATAATAGAATTGTGAAACCTGAATTATTCTTTTCATCTTAACTAAATAAATGGAAAGTATCTGATTGTATTTCTACTAAATGAACTATTCTTTGAAAATAATGATAAGGAACACGAGACGAACGAAAAACCACCTGCAGTTAATCTGTTTGCCTCCTGTCAGACCTCACAAGAATTCCATCTGACACTTTGAAACCACTCTGCCAGAGAATATCTCAGAGAACTTCACTTGAACTTTCAGTCTTACAAGGGAAATACCGTGAAGGTAATTGAACTCTAATAATCCAACGGACCATGCCCAAATAACTTACCAGGACCCATCTTGAAACAAAGACTATGTAACTTAAGATAACTGACCACCGCATTGAAAATGATCTGCTCCATGCTCATCCACCCAACATGGCTATGCCTTCTACACAAAGAGCTTCATTCCACACACCAAGCCAGCACTGATTGAAAGAAACAAAATATCCACAAAATCTCCAGAGAATAAGCTTTGTTGAAGCTCCATTCTATGTGATATTTCCTTTATTGCAGACAGTGCCTCCCAACAAATGTGAAGTCAAGAAAACACAGAATACGTCCTCAGCCTATAAAATAAACATGCTTCCAAATCTATTTATAATAAGAAATAATGATCTTCTCACTCTAACTCCCAAAAGTCAAGTCCTACCTCCAGACCATCCAGTCTGATCGAAGATTCGAAACTTATTCTCCATATTAAACAGTACAAAACCATAATCATCAGTTCCCAGAATAGACCATCACCACCCAGAACTATAAGAACTCCCATACAATATACATATATTGTATATATATGTTCATGTTACATCATGGCACCCTAAGTGGAATTGATGGTCCATAGCCTTGTGATCCCTATCCTACATTCTGCAGAACTGATATCTAGAACTAAAGACGGATTACTTAAGAACTGGGCTGCTCTAGAAACTGTGTTGATTACAGTCACTAATGTTGTCTGAACGGTAAAATCTAGAAGATCAGGGGATGCAAGAATTACCCTCCTAACCAATCCTTCACTGCAACTCTCCAATCAACAATGATCATGAAACATATCTTAGAAACCAAATCAAAATAAAATAGTTCTTATAAAGTACAACTAAAAATTAACTTGCTAAATTGAAATAAAATCCCAGGAAAATC
This sequence comes from Nephila pilipes, assembly GCA_019974015.1. Lineage (NCBI taxonomy): Eukaryota > Metazoa > Arthropoda > Arachnida > Araneae > Nephilidae > Nephila > Nephila pilipes. The sequence goes on from BMAW01063052.1 coordinate 9,133, forward strand.
TAGGCGTTACAAAGCCATCTACCCCACCTTATATCAAAGCACACTACTTAGTAACTGTGGCAATTGTACTGAGGCCAAAATTGGGTAAAATATAATGTTTTGAATAATCATCCCTAATGAATACTGACTGACTTTATGCAAAATATTGAATAAAACACATACCAGAGGGAATATTTGGAATAAGAAGGAACCAGTACTTTAATACATGCTATAGTTTAAAATAATAAACGCTGAATCTGGCATTGTTATCTTTGATGTACAGCTGCAAATTCTAAATATATCTTCTTGCACATTTTATCTTTGTGCAGGATGCATCTCATGCCCCAGCATCTTTCTGCCCAAGATAAGTCTCCTTTCTTTGACAGCACCTCCACTTATATGGGCTCATGAAATACTATAGAATACCTGTACTTGACACTATGCATCTCCCTTTAAATCAAAAAGCAAAATTTAAAAATCTCTAGCTCTTCAGGTTCAATTACAAAAATAATCTATTAAAATCCACTGAAAGAACTAAATCTTTAAATTTAATTAACCTTATTATATTAATAATGCAAAAGCATGGCAAATTGATTAAAATAAATAAAATGTATACATCTCAATAATGATAATAACAATATTTATGACTCTTTATAAGATGAAAACCACCAACCTCACGTTCTAAGATATTAAGATAACGACAAATTTGAAATTTTCTGGGACTGAACTCTGCATAGAGAATCAAAAAGACGAATTACTGTATAACCATCCTGATTAACTTTTGGCAAGCCGTCGTGTAGCCTTGTCACTATTCTCTGGTTCAATAAATCGAGTAAAACTAATTAGTGAAGAATTTTCATCATTATAATAACATATAACTTATCAAAAATTGAAAATACTTTATATACATTCTTGAACTTTTTCCTACCTATATAAATAAAGCATTAAGTCAAATGCTAAGAAGCCATGAGATCGCCCCAAAATCTTTGGGCATAAGAAATCTCAAGCATAAATATCACTAAGGAAGGGTTTCATGATGATAACACTTTATTTAACTAAAAGTAAGCATTGAAACCGATACTATATTCACCTATACAATACATGCATTTATATCGGGAATGGAATCATTCTGAAAAATGGGAATGAAAAGGCACATCATGTATTTACTAATATTACGAAATTCCAAGAGCATCTGATTGAATCCCTAAACTCTGAACTTCTTCCAAACATCCCCACATCGTACAACCTTCCTACTGCAAGAACATGTAATATACATATCCACATTGCGCAACCGAGGCCCCAGGAATCTTAGCCCTTGTCATGTAATTATCATGAAAAGACAGCTATACCACTTCGAAACTGATCCGGCTGGTTCACCCACAGTAGCTCTAATCTTATACTTCCCTAGGTACGCAGTTAATAAAATCCTAATATATGGAACTTAATAAGAACGAATTATCAAGGTGGTGGATTAACCTATTCAAAGAGAGAAAACTACATACATCTACTAAACGCAGAATACACAGTATCCAAGAAGAATCAAGAATATCTCTGAAAATGGGAAATATGCTAGATAAGGTACTCTGCACTGATAGCCCAAATTGAGTAATCACGCTGAAGGTAACAGTATTCTTAGCAAATTACACACCTAATTCATTCATCTCCACAAAGACTACTACATACAAAATAATCGAATTTTGTAGATGGAGATAACTCACATCATAATGAGCTGAACTAACTAAATAAAACATATCCTTCATAATTTCTGCTTTATTCTGAACGTACCTTCATCACTGAAATAGAATAGCAACACAAAGTTCAACTGGAAAACACTGTCAGCCATGGAATCTGCAAAATACAGTAGAGTTCAGGAGCCAAACCAGGCTTGCTCAAAAGACCTGTCTGATGTATTTTCATCATGGCTGTACCTTGATACCCTGGTGATGATGATCATGCATAGGCATGCTAGCCTTAATTCTACACAGCCACTACTCCCAACCTGAGAATATCCAATAAGAATGCAATTATTGGATGGAGCTGCAGCAAATACAGGCATCTGACACCCTGTCGACTATAAGTACTGACGTCTGGGATTACCAAAAATTCTAGTGTTTTATTTATCTCTACTATCAAAAGATATGACTCTAATTCCAGGTGTGAGATTGAAAGGAAAAATGGCACTATTTTGAGTGTTTCCTATATCTTTAATTTAGATAAAGTGATGAATATCTGCTTTAGACATTTGTCTCTATTATCTCAAGCTGCAGCAAGGACATATCAAACAATCAAGACTAATATACACTTATAAAGAAAACAGGTACTGCTGAAACAACTAACTGATGCATTGATTTTAGCAAAAATATAAATATATTTAAGGTACCAACCACCATCTGTGGAATTAATACAATAAATCTCTACAAATCACATTCCTGATGACATTATAGATAAATAGGTAAAATAAAAATAGTACTTCAAAATTTTGTCACTTCTGAAGAAAATCTAATTGTCTAGCTTTATTTTGATAAATTACTATTCTGAAAATGTTTGTCTGATTTGAGAACTATATTCTATGTAGACTTGAACTGTAAATGCAATAAAGCTTCCAAGTGCAGACGTTATTGATTGTCCAAAGCGTCACACCAAATCAGTGAATCTGATCAAGAGATGCAAAGAGAAGCTGAATAATGGCAAGGTCAACTCACGCGCTACACAAGAGAACTGATGACCATTATATCCCATTAACAGCCTGAGGAACGTGGTGCAAAGCCAATCTACGCAAATTCAAAATAGGCCCCAATAGGGTGTGGCTGGGGCCTGTATTAGCTGGTGTATACTCTGCTGATCCCACGGCCCTGTTCCTAAGAAGGAAAAAGGTAGGATCTAACACATCGAGGGCACATGCAAATGGAAATTGAAGTAAAATGAGGTTTTACTGACGAGTCCTCACCTGTTTCTGAAGCATTATACCTGAAATGCGCGTTTGGGTTGGGAGAGAATGGAGGTTTAAAGCTAAGCTGCATCCATCAGAAAAGATCCTTTCAGAGACAGTTTATAATATGGACTGAACAAACAACAATGATATGCAGATCTGCAAGAGACTCTGGAAATGAAGGCCCAAAAGAGGTAAATACTGACAGGTTGAGATACTTAGCCCATCCACTCCTATGCTGTTGTACTGCAAGTCCCTTCTGCTATAAAGCTTCACAGACTGAGAATATAATGTTCCTTCTGGCAGAGATGTCCCAGAGAATATGTGATTGGCCCACAGCAATGCACTAAGAAATGGCAGATATTATAAAATTCTCCATCTTAAATACGATCAATGCAATCTTGGAACACACTCCATTGTCATCCCTAGACTGAGACGGTCTCCATTTCCATGCGGGACTTAGTTTCTGGCATCTGGCACAGAACTTTAACCTCCATGCATGCCAACCCCAAAGGTCCCATCCAAGCAAAACAGGCATGCAGAAGTCTAGTTTTCAACCTCAAGCGCCATTGAATAATAAATATCCTTAGATAATTTCTGATGGGCAATACTTTTGTCACCAGTCATTACCAAACCATGCTCCAGCATCTTTCCTTCCACTTTTATACACCAGGCACTCCAAATAACATTCTCTGACCTTTCCTGATGTACTGGACTTTTCCACATGCTTATACTTCTATCTTTATGTCCAAAGTCACGACTGTCCTGCATGGTTTCCTTACAGATCTCCACTGCTAATCCATCTCATTTCTGAGGATATCATCACTAAAAGCCTCCAACTCCTACACATTTGCTCATTTAGACCTGATAATCTGAACCCACAAAACTCTCTGGCTGAGATTACATATAGAACTTGGCCGCACGCATACACAACCACTTTACCTAGACGCCCGATAATCATTTGAGGAAGGATTGAATCACGAAAATATCTTTACTCCCAACCAGTGCCAGCCAAAAGTCATAATGAAATATATTTATGCTAATTCCGATCTAGTAAGGATGGTAGCAAGAGGAACCAAGTTTCCTCCATACAATAACTGCTATATAATTGGCCTTAGTGCATGGATCTCTGAAAGCCCAATGAGAAACCTTATTTGGGAATCGGTCCACAAATGCAAGCCAGCATTAGCTACAACACATCACCCCACCCACCAGCTGGCAAAGAATTTACCCAACCTCTGATGGCTTGAGGTAACAGTTGATGCCCCAGGGATCAACATTGATCTTTAGATTCTCCATAGCTAATCTTTGAGGACTTTGTGTTGCTGAATATCCATAACATGGAGCTTTCTGCCTCAGAAGGAGAAAGTAGACTTCTCTGGGTAAGGTGGGAACCATACCGCAGTGGCCATTTCTTTCTGGTGAACAACTCTTTAGACCAGAAAACGAACATCTTCCCAGAATTTGGCCTCCTCCTGAAAGCACTACACATGTGTTTCCTGAGACCTGATAATGTAGACTGAAGATCAGCACTAAAAGCAAAGGGGAAGACATTTGCAGTGCCAGGCTTACCCTGAAATCCTTTTATGGTATATGCAAGCGTCCAAAAATTTGACGCTATCATTCATCTGTCCTTAGGAATCACATGATCCGAATCTGTTTCTTTTGTGCAATGGCTTGGATCTACCAGTGCCTCCTTCATATAATCATATTCCCAGGCACACTCTTCGTTACCTTTAGCAGATGACATCTCACAACTGATTTGAACTGATACACTTGAACCAACATTCTCCTAATGATTGAGACTAGTTCATTTCATAATATCTGATCGCGACAAATGTGGCCTTTGTCATGAGGATTAAACTTTTGAACCTTGAAATATTTCATTAAATCTGCAGGTGACCAAGGTAAAATACTATCGAAAACCTTTACTACATGCAAATAACTGTAATATAAACTAAAATAGTATTATATTCAAACACCCAGAAAATATAAAACCTTCTAACTAAATCTCACACCTGTGGAAGAATATAGAGCATTAGATGAAAATGCCCTTATACGTTGTTCTGAATCATTAACACAACAGCAATAGGATCCATTACACGAGCCGCAAAACTGCATCGGTTAGAGGCAGGCAAAATCTTACAGCCCTGAGCCTCTTCCTTCTGTCATCACATTCAGTAGAGACTCCGCTGATTACTGTGGTCACAAATGAACCTGTGACCAAGCAATAACTCTACTTGAATTTATTAGGACTCAAGTAATCAAACATACATATAGTTCGCACCACAGGGGGATTATTACTATATGTCTGAATCAAAGATTGTTTATTGTTATAAATTGTAGGTTTGATATTACAGCTGCATTTGGATCTGTCTGAGACTGGGTGAATATAAGCTGAGAAATCAACTCCCTGACCTCTGCAGATCATTATCTTCATCTTGTCGGTTCTTATTTAACATAGGTACCTATAATTGACATCAATGTTTGAGGAATTCCATCTGGCTCATCTCTACCACTAACAAAACAAGTGTATTCTAAGTATGATAAACTGCTTGTTTATAAAATGCATCTTTGCCTGGCATCATTTTACTAATTAGCCTAATCTTGTATGCTGCCTTTATTTGAGGTTACTCTAAATTCACCTGTCAAGCTAAGAAATCCCAAAGACACTGAAATGAAAATCACTTTAGACCCATCAAAAGTCTTTTTCATACCAATTGCCCCAATAATAATTGACCATCCAGAATGCCTTGATAACCTAGCTGAGACATACCAAAAGGCCAAGAATTGAGGCAATTCCCCACAAAATGGCTGCTTGAATGGACTAAATACTCTACCACGATCTCACATGATGCATCAAAGGACCTACTGAGAGAGTTCTGAGTCTTTACACTGCCATTTGAGACTTGGCATCCCTCTCTGCACACCCACCACTAAGAACCCACCAGGGCACCATTCTAAAAGACCCAATCCATTTGAATAATGACCTGTAAAATGCCACACTTCTAGCCCATCTGGTAACTGTAGATTACATGCCCATTCAGGCCAAAGAAGCCAAAAACAACAGACGTGACCTTAGCTCTCTAAGCAAGAATAGAACTCCTTCACAATATATTTCACTCTGTCTAAAAATCAGACCACCCACACTTAAAATCATGGACATGAATTAATTACACACTACCTAAGAATCTTTACTTAGAACTGAATCTCAGATGTGACTTGGGAAAATGGGAAAAGCTCTGCTGAGGCAGGCATACAGTGGTAATTTCCCTCAGGAACAGGGGAAACAACCCTCTCAGGCAGCCTGCACAATCACCAGCAGAAAGTATCCCATCCGAGTCTTAGTAGAATCTGATTTAAATAAAATAAAGAAATCAAGGGGTAGTTAGGATCCTTTTGTTCATCTGAACGAACGTTCACGTCCTTGTTTGTTCGCGCCGGTACGAACGCCGCTGCCCGTCCTGTTCACAAGACGCCCGCCACGAACGCGCACGGCGTTACCACGCCGCCTTGTTCACCACTATCGCCCGTCCGTTCAACGCTCATGCCTGCCGTCGCCTGCTGCCAACGCCACCAACATCCTGCCGACCGACGAACGCCGTTTGCCGCATGTCGAACGCCACGAACGTCTGACCAACGTTCAGACGAACGTCAACGCCTGTCCAGTTCAGTCAACCACCGCAACGCGTCGCTCAAACGCCTGCTTGTCATATACGCATGCTACTGCCGTGCCACGATGTCTACGCGCTATGTCTGCGCCGTCATACCCACGCCGTTCACCAACGCCACCACGTCTACGGCGTCACGTTGCCGCGCCCGCCCGTCACACCTGTCAACGGCCAGCAAACCATACGGCGCCGTTGAAAATACGCCTGGCAGCGCATGTTGAACCGTCGCCGCGTTTGTTGCCATACGAGGCACAGCAGCACATAAACAAGTCCTGCCGCCAGAACATGCCCGTCGCCGCGTACGCGTCATACGCCGCTGTATACGCGCATGTCAGCGCGCTGCCGTTGCCGGTCGCAGGCACAGGCTGCGTCATGGCTGCAGCGATAGGATATAGATAGTTAACGGCAGGTATAGGCAGACATGAACATAGAGTAATGAGACATCATGAAGAGAACATGAAACACAACGCAGAAATATTGGCACGCCGCTGCGCGAAGGCACGAGTGGCGATGCTGGCAACGTTTGTCGCTACAGCAACGTAAATACGCGTTGGTACGCTATACGGCGCGGCAGCAACAGGTTACAGGTACGGCTATGGCGCAGGCGATAGCATGTTATATGAATGCCTATATACATATAGGCGAAAGTAGAGCGCCAGCATGCGCGAAGCAAGACCATATGATATGCATAAGACAGGCGCTGATGCTATACGCGTTGCAGGCGACAGAGTGTTGGTAGTGTACGCGTGATAGCGAGATCAGCGAGTATAGAAGAAGAATAGAAGATAGAGGAGAAGAGATAAGGTTGATGTGGCGGCAGAGTAGGTGATGGTGATATGTTTGCCAAGATAGGCACAGATGTATGAAGGCGTATATAAAACAATATATTGTATAGCATGGAAGGCGCATGTTTAGTGCAGAATAGAAAGGCAGAGAAGGTAGCGGTGTTAGAGTAAGGCAGCGGTATATGGCAGAAGATGCGCGGCATAAGACAGCCATAGCGTATATAGACAAACAGCGGTAGAGAATATATTAGCAGTAGCATGGCATGGTAGGGCAGACGCGGTGGCAGCATGCCAAATATATTGCTACAGAGTAATGTCATATGCGAGGTGCAGAGAGGATATTATGCCACGATATAGAGGCAGAAGATGGCAGGCTATAGAGACGACACAGCACGCGAGAAGACAGAGAAGTGAAGGCGTAGCAGCGCACGACCATGCCAGGCCAGCGCCGATGTCAGACAGCAGACAGTACGCAGCATACGCGGAAGGAGAAGGCAAGAACGGTAATAAGAGGCGGCAACGTTGCCCAGACAGTTAGCGAGCCGTCGCCAGCAGCAAACATGCATGTCTGCCGCATTACCAGCCGGCGAAATATACAGCACACGCGTACAGAATACGGCAACAGAGCGCGGCACGCAGCCAGAGAATGTTCGATGTTACGCATAACGCTTACGTTACAGTACGCAGCACGATGAATGCCAACGCTGAAGGTAGCAAGACGAAGAAGATATACATACAGACAGCGATATTATGCCTGCCACGCAGTTGGTACATACGCCAGCTATACAACAGCAACACGCGCCAGGCGCATACCGCGCATTATATTTTAATAATTTCCATTCACAATAAGCCGTCGGCATATGTTGTCAAGACACCGTATATACCACCAACACACCACAAACCATGGTACGCCACATGCCACCGCCGCGTTCACAGCGCATAGCGTTACGCTACCAACGGTACACCATGTCACGGTTACCGACGATGTTGCCGTCACCAGTCGCCAACGCGTCGCTGTCACGTTGTTGCCAAACCAGCTACCATACGTCGCATGTTATAGCATAAGAAAGGATGGGCGTTACGCTGAATGAGGTTACTGATATGCAGATATCAGCGTATTGAGAGGATAGTAGCGGTAGGCAGGTAAAGACAGAGGCAGAGGCGAGATCGCCGGAACGCATACATTGGCACAGCAATGCGCGCCTGAAGGTGAACGCAGGTGTTATGAGCGCGTTGTCAAACGCCGCGATGGCAGAAGAGTCGTTGACCTATACGGCATACGTTATACGCCGCCTACCGTCCGCGCCCATCGAACGCCTACCGTCGCCACGCCAACGGTCTGCCGACCACAGTTCACCTATACCGATAACGCCGATGCCTGCCGCGATGCCATACGGCCGTCCGTTATTGCTACCGCATACCCACGGCGACGGCCATCCGCCAACGTCACGTTACATGCCGCCCACCGTCACCACGCGCCCGCGTCGCCCATGCCGCCGTCGCTACGGTCGTCGTCCACCACGCCCACGCCGTCACGCCGTCGTTCACGCCACCGCCACGCCAACGCCCGATGCGCTACGAGCAGCGCGCCAGCAACGTCGGCAATGCGCTGCGCGCCACGAGCAGCGCTGTAGCAGCCAGAAATCACGCGAGCGTTCTACGCGATGTACACAACGCATGCTGATCTGTGATGTATACAGGCATGGCTGCGCGCAGCGCGAGGCGAGATACGGTTATACGTAGCCGTACGTTATGGCGTTAACGGCGAAAGGAAGAAAGAGGTCACGCACGCGAGCGCGTATGTTGCCCAACGGTACAGCACGTTGTCGTCGTCGCCCGGCGTCGCCGTTTGCGTCGCACATACGGTAACACAATTTTGCCGCGTAGCTACGAAATATCCGCCAATGCGGTTGCCGCAGAGGCCATACGTCGCAGCGAAAGCAGAGGCAATACGCTTATTTGCCACGAGAACATACACCGCATACGCTGGCGTCGAGCAGGGCGGTAGAAGATAGATAGGTGAGGCGGCATCAGCAGAATGGTGCGCTGTACGGCGTTGCAGCGCAGGTGTCGCCGCACGGCATTGGTGGAGTCAGTAACGAGCAGCAACATGGCAGAAGGTATGGCGTGCGTAGGGTACAACGCGAGAAGGCAGAAGAGAACAGCGCAGAGCGAAGAGAGGTTGGTGGTTGTAGGAGAAGCAGAGATAGTGAGTGATGCGTTGAGCGTAGCGAAGAATGGCGAAGAACAGGTGCACGCCGGCACTACGCAGCGCCAGCACAGCACGTTAAACAGCGCCGTTGCCAAAATATGTCAGATAGTAACAAGGGCACGCCAGTATACGGCTATAAAGGCTGACAGTTATGCATTGTTGTATACAGCAGATCAGTTGAGAACGTTATATGTTATGTGGCGTGCTGGTACAACAAGAGGCGGTTCGCCATATGTCGGCAGATGATATGCACGCGAAACAGCGACGGCGCGGAGGCGCAGAGCAGAAGGTAAGAGGCGAAGTGAAATAGTATGTGAGAACAGATACGCACAAACGCGAGAACAGCAGTGTTCAGCGCCATGAGAAGCGCACATACCATACAGCGGTAGATATATTTTCTGATCGATTTTCCATCGATTATTTCTATCTACTCAACATGCTGCAACAAACGCCGCGCAGGTTGGCGTTACGTCGCCCGTTAACGTGCGTCGCGCAACGCCCACGAACGGTTCGCGCACTATTCACGCCACCATATTCGTTCGCCCACGCCGTTGTCGCCTACCGGCGTCACTACGCGCTGTTTTGCGGTCAAACCATGTTGCCCACCTACATGCCCGATATCAACGGTTTATCGCCGCCCGTAGCCACGTTGTCCAGTTCAACGCCACGAACGATGCCGTCTGCCCAACGCCACGCCTGTCGCCCATTCAACGCCCATTGTCCTGTCCAGCCCACGCCACCACAATGCCAACGAACGTTCAACGCCCATCCGTCACCAAACGCCCACGTCACCGCCCACCTGCCGCCCACGCCTGTCACCACCAGTTCACCACGCCGTCACGTCGTCACCACGCCTGTCGTCACGCCAGCACGTTTGTCGTCTACGCGCTGCCTACCACGCGCCGCCGAAACGCACGCACAGCTGAGCGCCATATGACATATGTCGCCACAAGAATACGCTGCATACGCGGCGCTGGTGAAATACACAGTTACGCTGCAGCAACGCCACGCGTTAGCAACAAATACAACAATACAGCAACGCGTTAGCGCAGGTGATAAGCGTACGGTTATACGCCTATGGTACGCGCTTGCGTTTGCCCACAATATAGCGTATGCCTGTTACGTTACGCGTACACAAAGAGCGCCATGTTAGCAGGCGGCGTTACAAGATGCACACCATGAGCAAACGCGACAGTTTATACACGGTCATGGCAGCACAATACAAGGCACACACGGCGTCACAAACGCGTTGATAGAGTATAGAGTAGAGGAAGGTACAGTGAATAGCAAACAGAAATGCGGTATATGGCGTTTATAGGTATACAGGGTAGCCGCGAAAATATACGATATATGATATACAAGATAAGAAGAAGGCGGAGTTAGACAGTACAGAGGAGAATGAACGGCAAAGAAGGCGATACAGGCAGAAGAGACGTGGTACGGTAAGATATTATAGGTACAAGAAACAGGTATAACGCAACATGAAACATTTATGTTGCGCTATACGTTTGTAAGAAGCAGAGAGAAACGCCCACAGCAGCAGCAAAGAAGAGGCATAGACAGCAGAGCAGGCAGTATATATGGTACGATATAATATAATAGCAGGCGCGAACGTATATGGCGGTATTGAGGCCGAAACAAGAGAATAGCCATTGAGACGGTGTTGATAGATATATGATAGATGATATGGCAGGATAGAACAGAGAGTATGCAGAGGAGGCAGGATATGTTATAGCGTCGAGTACGTTGCCGATGTTATAGCGGCGCATTGTCGGTAGCGTCGCTACGGCCATAGAGTACGCTGGCGATGCCATAAGAAGAGGAATACGCGCAGTTACAGACAAACAACGTTGTTGAAGATAACGCGGCAGCGATGTTACGCCCAGCACGGCAGACAAAGGTAGACACACGTACGCACAGCCACACCATACGTCAAGAATTGGTATTAAAGGGTACGTGAGAAGAACGGCAAGGCATACAGATAGCAGAGGCAGGAGCAGTATACGGCGCGTTAGGCATCAAGGTAGCGATACAGCATCGCAGATAACGTAGCAGACAGGCAATACGAAGAGCAGCAACAGGCGGCAGGCATAGCGGTACATACGTTGAGAGGCGCTACGCCGATAAAACAGGCATGAGGTCAGAGGTTGAGCACAGTCGCCGAGACGCGAAAATGCAGACGGTAGTACAGCAGCGCGATGAAGAAGAAATATAATAGGTTATATAGCGCAGTAAAGAGAAGATACAGCCCACGCCGCATGAGAAGTAGAGCGAGCATACGGTATACATGCGCAGCGCTGGTGTAACCAACTTAACCAACTTAACCAAGCATATGATCACGATCCTGAACGGCAAAATATCAAAATTGTTATCAAAATTATTCTTGAAAATAAATGTGTACGGAATTTTAAAGTTCCAAAATTATATATTAACTAAATTAGAATTTAATCTATCTTGAATCAAACTTTTATAGTGGCCTTAAAAATGATAATACGTATAAAACCATTTGCAAAATCTATGCTATAATACCCAGGATGTTTTGCATTAAAGTCCACAAAAATGGGATACTGGAAAACAAGACTGATTTGAAAGTTCTTTGTTACACGACATTTATCGCATTTGAAATATTACTTTGTTTTGGTTTTCTTCTCTTTTCCTTTTTGACCTTCTTTCTCCTTTAGAGGAGGAGTTTCTCGTACATCTAAATAAATCCTTTTCTGTAATAAGTAACCTGATAGGATATCCTTACACTCTTAAAATAGATACATTTCTAAAGAGTAAAGTTTACTTCATTTTAAAACACCCTTTAAATATAACCAATGGTAAGGGAAACAAAATAAGGAAATTGACTTCATTTTAATTGGTCTGTTCACTTAAGATGTTACTATATTTTATAAATTATTTTATTATTGAAAATAGGAGTTGTCTTTAAAGAGAGGAGAAATATTCTGATAACTTCAGTGCAGCAGTTCTGGCCGATGACCCACAAATATGCTAAAAGTAAGGCAGAAAGATACCATTATTTTAATTTTACCAAGACCCTAAAACATTCCACTTAAAATCTCCATCTGAGAAAATGTAGTCTCTTAAGATTCAGTTAAAGAGCACTAATCATTAATCCATGACTGTCAGGAATTTAATCTAAATTTAAGACTGTGTCTTTACTATCTGAGGAAAACTTCTGATTACATCTCCTTTATTTTGTCATTAGATGCACGAACAAGAATCAGAAATGTATTACTGCCTCAAGTCATTCAATAAATCTTTTCAGAACTTTTCATTTAAAGGAAAATAAAAATAAATTTGAATTCCTCCCGTAAGAAGAAAGAAATCTCATAATACAGATGAAATGGAAAATTTGAATACTCATATACTTGATTGATTTTGTTGAAGGACTATTAAAAATAAAACTGCAAAGATATATTGTCAGCTGTTCTTTAAGGTAATGTTAATTTTATTATTGTTCCAGGGTTTCTTAATCTCCAGCATTCAAAATTCATCGACTGAATTGGTGATATTCTGAGGAAAGGTGATTGTCAGGGATTAGTACATCTTTTACCTGAATGGATACTCAGAGAATCTCCAGAACGTAATGTATTAATTGTTTTGAAATTTAGGCATTAAAGGATGGAATCAGTGAACGTTCAATTACAGTAATTTTACGCCAGAATATAGAATATTTTCAGCGTTACCTATACACATGAAATAAAAATATTTTAGATTTGTAAAACAATCTCTAAGAGCAAATTTCAGGAAAGTTTTCCCTTCTTTAATAGGAATGTAATTTGAACTTGTCACAGCAGTATTTATTTTATTTATTATTCTAACTAAAATTTGTTAAATGGTGAAAAATTTAAGTGCATTATTTAACTCTGAGACCATGATTAACTTTAAAAGAATAGGAATTAACCTTTTGCATCCCATTAAATAATTTAAATTTTAATGTTCTTATTTTATTTAGCGTTTGAAATGAAATGAGCACATGGATGAATCCTTTAATTATGAATCATTCTTACTAAGATATTTAAATCTGGGAAATATAAGCTTCTATCTCTTTATTTATTGCAATACAGAAAATAAGACATTGGTGTAGCCCAGTGGTCATGGTCGCCCATGGTTTCGTCGAACTGTGAGTTCAGCCTGATACCTTGGGAAACTTGCTGCAGCTGGAGCTGATGCATCGCTTAAATCTGCTGGAGCCCAGCACCCAAAGGATGGTGTGGAAGTTAGGAGAGGAAGATTCAGGTGTCAGTCCTCGCCACTTGACTGATGTTCAAAACTGACGTCTCAGTCACCAGTTTTATGTGCTGTTTCAGTGTGATGTTGTTCTAATCAAATAACAAAAGAAAGTAGTACAACTAAATTAGATAGATTTAGTGATATCTTTATTGTTGAAAGTGTCTCAGCACACCCCTCATAGAATAACTGAATAGCAAAGATTATCCACCTTTAATCAGCATATAATTGTGCCATAAGCAGCCATTAATAATTAAATGGCAAACAAAATAAGTTTGAAGTCTTCAAGTCCTGATGGCTCCAAGGCACATACGTCCACAGAGAGCTCTACAGGTTCCAGAAACTCCAATGAATAAATGATGACAATCCTGTCAAGTAGGTCTCTGTTTGCTTTCTCTGTATTTTCATGCTAATTCCTAACATTTACTGAATATTATTTAAGTTTCCAGAGTAGTTTCTGAAATATTCACACAGGATATGTAGGATTTTCCATCCAATGAATAGACATGCAACACATTATTTCAATCTACTGTAAAACTAGCTCCTGATACTCCACAGATGCTCACTGAATCAGAGTCATGTGATAAGCTCATGCAGCCACCTATCTGGAGAATAGAACTATGTGACGCCTGTTTCGCGCCTTCTCTTTAAGCCACTTCTCTTCATTTTCTCTCCTCGCTGTCAGAAATAAAACTATACCTGATGTTCCAGTGGTAACGTCCATCGATAATATGGGCTAATGAGGCAGCCAATCTATCTCATCTGATCCACTTACTAATACTTTCATTGTGTAGGACATCATTCTCTTCATCATATCTCTGTAATAAATAAGTAGCTACTGTAAGCTTCACTTTAACACATCAACAAGCCATTACATGGAATCCAAATTCCAACTCCTCTTGACAGTCCAGCCTACTGCAGTAAGAGTAAACTAAGACAGCGTAGATTTGGCTGAATAATCTCTTCACTCCTAACTCCTCTCTATAAAATTCTTCGTGAGTGGATTTGACTGGATTATTTAAAATTTATAGCGGTCTGCAGTACCAAAATGTAAGGAGTGATCGACTGAGATTGCGTCAAAATTAATGGAGAATTACATGAAGAAAAGTCTGATGCTCTGCCCTGGAGGATCAATAAAAATAGCTGCAGTCCAGAAGATGATGCATCTCTAGAACAAGAATAGCCAGTGTCCAGTGACAATGGACATTCTATACTACAAAGAAAATGTGTGCCTCATCCATTTCCACGATTAGTTTCCTACGACGACGAGTGTGTCCCGCCTACAAGTAGAACCTCAGTTTTTCTATCATCAAATGCTTCTTCGCATCAAGTTATTTATTTGTGCTAGTGATAATCTAAATGTGTGTTTAGTTTAAGCTCTTTGTAAATGCCGTCGATTGCTGAAAGAGCTTTGTTTTAAAAAATATATATAAAATCCAGCTTATATTAATGTGCAAGTTTCATCGCAAGATTCCAGGTACTGTAAAACATTTATTTTTTCGGACAATCATCTAATTCTAATGAAGTGCCGTCATGTAATGTTTTTTTTAATTATAAGAAGAAATATCTGAAGAAAAGTAAATTAAACGTATTATTTTCCAAGTGCATTTTTATACATATATATTTTCAAATTGTCATCTTAAGTTCAAAATCTAGGAGTGTCTCTTTTTTATTATTATTGTGTGTGTGAATTGATATGCCTTGATATCAAATCAGTCAGCGTTCTCACGCCAGAAACGAATAAATGCATAAGTAATTAGATTTCGAGTCACAGTTAACGTAAACAATAATCCTTCCCAGGCAGCTGTGTATAATTTTTTGCCCTTTCCCATGAGAGATATTTTCTGTGTAGTCTAAATAATGCTAATATGCCAACTGTTTGTCCTACTGAGTCTCAATGAATGTGAGAATCATGGCTGCCTTTTAAAAATAGGTTTGGGTAGATTCTTTTAGAATTCTAAATTGGCTGTATTGAAAGTGTATTCTCAAAATAGATGATTTTGTTTTTTTTTTATCCTGTGATTATTTCACTGTATGTCTGAATATTTTTTTGGTTCCAATTGAATTACTTATATTCTTTCACAATGTTTAGTTTTAGTTCTGTGGAAAATTTTAACTAAGGAATTTCAGATTGATATGATAAATAATTCATTTTTTTAAAAAAGGTGTACTTTAACAAATTATATTGCAATATTATTTATATTATTTTCACAATTTATTTCAAATATCCTTGCATTAATTATTGTATTCGATATATATTTTGATACATATACATTTATCTAAGCAAATTAATTAAACGATATTCACCATAATAATCGTGTTTCATTTTAAAATCACTTTTGTTGTTATTACGCAAAAACGATTAGAGTATAAATTTTCAAATTTATTGATTCTATTTAAGGTATCCGTACACCTTTAAAACGTCATTTTTGCCAAAATTTTCGATTTTCTAATTTTAACATCAGTTTAAATTTTAAACTTTTTTCTTTCTAATAGTGTTTGAATTTCGCTTATACATTATTTAGAACTTAAGTTACAGGGATTTGAATTTTACTCGTTAGCTGATTTTTGAAACCGGAAGTGCATTTCTGCAGACAGGAAGTTGGAAGAAATGTTTGTTTACGTTTTTATTTTTCGAAATATCTTTTATATGTACAATGGTACAAAATAAATAAATTTTAAAACATGAATCTGAATTTTCAGAATGTTTGAATATACATTTGGCAACAGGTTTTTAAATACATTTTTATCTTGAATCTGGCAAGAAAAGAGAATCGTTATTGTTTGTTTACATCTGTTTTGGTTTCTGTTCTCATTCTTATAAGTTTCTGATTAAGATTGTTTTTATTGTTGAAAAGCTCAATTTTTTTCGTTTAAAATGGGAAATTCAAAAAGGAGAATTAGTGTTAAAAGAAAAAGACAATTTCGTGGTAATGGTTTTACCAAAAATGATAGCAAAAATAGTACTGTAACTGCTAATGCCAGTGCTTCAAAATTGAACCTTTCTGCCATTCTAGATGAAGAAATTGCTGAATATGAAAATAAACCGCTAACCGGCAACAGAATTATTGACATAGAACTCCTTCTATGCTCAATTTTACAACTTTGTTGCCCCAAATGCTTCCACGATGGTTTGCTGTTACATGAAGACTCGAGGTATGGATTGTGCTCAAGTTTTGCAATAAAATGTAAGCATTGTGACTTTTGCACAGGATTTTCCAGCTCGAAGAAAACATTAAACTATCCTGAGATAAATGCAAGATTTGTTTATGCCATGAGACAAATTGGGAAAGGTTTTTCTGCTGCATATAAATTATGTGCAACATTAAATTTACCCAGGCTCAGTAAAACTGCATACACCAATCATGAGAATAAACTTATGTCTGTGATTTCAGAAGTAAGTGAACTGTCGATGCAAAAGGCAGCTAAGGAAGTTTTGAATATTCATTCATCTAAAAATAAATTAGCTGAATGCGGTGTTTCTGTCGATGGAACATGGCAGCGTAGAGGTTACACTTCTATGAATGGGTGTGTTGCTGCTTTGTCAATCGACACTGGCAAAGTAGTGGACATTGAAATAATGTCATCATATTGGCCGACCTGCAGAAAGCTTTCGAAAATGCCTAAAGGTATTGTATCCGAGACGCTTGAAGCAGATCATGTGTGTCGAAGCAATTTTAAAGGTTCCTCATTAAAGATGGAAGCTGTTGGCGCAAACAGGATCTTCAAACGATCAATTGTGAAACGAGGTTTGAAGTATTCACACTATTATGGAGACGGGGATTCTAAAGGCTTCATCAGCGTGAAAGACACATATGGGAAAGATAGCGTAACTAAACTGGAATGCATTGGGCATGTTCAGAAAAGAGTAGGTGCGAGATTGCGCAAACTGAAATCCAAAAATAAAAGTTTATCTGGTAAAGGTAAACTTACCGATTCGTTTATTGACAGATTGCGAAATTACTATGGAATTGCTGTTCGAAGTAATGTAGGCAATCTACTCAAACTTCAACAGAACGTCATTGCGGCCTTGTACCACTGTGCATCGAGTGGCAAGAAACCCATGCATGGACAGTGCCCTATCGGGAAAGATAGCTGGTGTTATTATCAGCGAGCACTGTCATGCGGCAAAAAGCCCAAAGAAAAATATAATGGCTTATCCAATGATGTATTAAATTTAATTAAACCTACATATTTAGAACTGTGTTCTAAAGAACTTCTGTCAAAGTGCCTTCATGGTAAGACACAGAATGCCAATGAATGTTTTAATGGCATAATTTGGCAGAGGGTACCGAAAGAGGTTTTCGTGTGCCTTAAAATTTTAAAATCTGGTGCATTGGATGCTGTTATACAGTTTAATGATGGGTACAAGGGCTGTGTTGAAATTTTAAGGAAATTAAATGTAACGCCTGGTTATTTTACCTTAAAATCTTACAAACACCTTGACAGTTGTCGAATTTTTGATGCTGCACGTCATTCAACACCAAATGTAAAGCAGCGTCGAAAAATACTCAGAGCTCTTAGGAAAAAAAAAATTAATGTATTAGAAAGCAAAGAAGGTGTTATATATAAATCAGGGGCATTTTAAATATATTTTATTGTGTTTATTATTAAAAATTGCAATTGAAAGTTTGTTTTTGATTTTTCTCAAAATGAGTTTTCTTGACATATTTACACATGGCAACGTAGATATCAGAAAAAGTTATGAACCAAATTAATTGAAATTTTGCAAGTGTCTTCCTTATACAATTTTTAAGGACCCCTACCACTTTCATGATTATAAAATTGATATATTTTTAGTAACAAAGGTGTAAATCATGTATTGTTGTAACTTTTTTATGATTTTTCATTGTTATTTGACTCGAAACACATTAAAAATTATTGTAATAAGATTTTCATCATGAAAGTAGTACCAGCCCCAAAAAATGTTATGATGAATAAGATAAAAGTTACAGAATGATGATATTTTTGTTTACTTTTGAGTTATGAGCGTTATTCTAATAATCAATTTATGTACTATTTTCACTATGTTTTTCACTCCAAAATTTTTTTTTGATTTAAAAGCAAATTATTAAATGTGTTTTTCATAGTTTTAGGTTATATTTTAGCATAAAAAAGTATTTTTATAACAAATATCAATGTATTTCAAAAAATTTTCTTCGAAGGTGTACGGATACCTTAACTATTCTCATATTAATTTTAAAATGTCGTACCTCACTAAAGGACGTCGGGAAGATATATTTATCCTAGCGAAAGAATTAGATCTAAAGCCTGATTCTTCAATGACAGTTAAGAAATTAAGGGACTTAATCACTAAAGATACTGAATATGATGAGGAATTCACTAAAAATTTGTTTACGAGTATAATAGAGCAACGAAAAGAAAAAGAAGAAACATTGCGCCTTGAAACACTACGAAAAGAAGAAATTGAAGAAAAGTTGCGCCTTGAAACACAACGAAAACAAGAATTTGAAGAAAAGTTGCGCCTTGAAACACTTGCCGAAACACAACGTAAACAAGAATTTGAAGAAAAGTTGCGTCTAGAAACCCTTGCTATAGAAGAGAAACGACGACAAGATCAACATGAAATTGAGCTAGAGCGATTAAAATTAGAGAATCAACTCAAATTATACTCAACGGTTGACGAAACCGACCATTCGAAATTACTAGGCAAGGAAATATCCAAATTTCTCCATAAATATGAAGTTAAAGAAGATATTAGCTTATATTTAGTCTTATTCGAACGTCAAGTGCAACGATTAACAATTTCAAAAGAACATTGGGTTTCATATCTTTTAGGACTCTTACCGTCCGAAATTTCTCACATAATTGCACGTGAACCAGA
Organism: Nephila pilipes; assembly: GCA_019974015.1. Lineage (NCBI taxonomy): Eukaryota > Metazoa > Arthropoda > Arachnida > Araneae > Nephilidae > Nephila > Nephila pilipes. Next base: position 28,790 of record BMAW01063052.1, read on the forward strand.
GGAGATAGCAAACGACTACGACCACGTAAAAGAACTTCTGCTTAAAAGATTTAAATTAACGCCAGAAAAGTTTCGCCAGTTATTTACAACGCATCAAAAGGTTTATAGCCACACTTGGACCGATTTTTATCACGAACTTGCAACATATTTTGATGGATGGACATCAGGGTTAAAAATCGAATCTTTTGAAGAATTAAGGAAACTGATCATCTCAGATCAAATGAAACGTAGAGCTCCTACAGATTTTAAGCAACATTTTCTAGACGAATGGACAACGATAAATTCGCCAGCCGAATTAGCAGAAAAGTTCGAAGAGTATGAAGACGTCAGGAGAACATTAAATCAAAAGCCAGTTAATACGCATTTTAGGGGAAAACAAGATTTCAGAGCTTCAGAACAATTTCGTCAGTTTGAATCGCCACGAAAGTTCGAGCAGAGTAGATCAGGTGGGAAAGTTGCAGCAACCACTAATTACAATCGACATCACGATGCTCAATCCGCTAGTCACAGAAGTTATGAAGGAAATCACGTAAACTCAAATCGACGGATCGAAAATCGAACTCACGGCAGAGAAAGGTATTTGAATTCAAATGTTTCTAATCACGCTCAAACGAATTACTCCAGGTTTAGAAGATTCAACGATTCAGCGAAAGAGCTAAATACAAGCCAGCCGAAGAGAACTACGAATTTCACGAGAGAAACAAGCAAGCCTACGGCAACATGTGCCACTATTAATCAAGAAAATCTACGCTACAAGGAAATAATGTTTGGAAACAAGAAAATTACTGCGCTTATCGACACCGGAAGTACCGTCAGTCTACTACGAGAAAATACCAGCAGAAGAATCATCGATCCAGCGAAACTAACGAAGAACAAAATTCTCTTAACAGGCATAGGTGATGCTCAAGTCACTACGATAGGATCTTTCAAACAAGAATTTCAGATGGATGAAGAAAACTATTCACTAACTTGGCATATAGTACCTAGAACAAAACTAAAGTACGAATCAGTCATAGGTTTAGATATTTTAGAACGAGCATCAGTCAACTTCACGGAGAATGGTGTAGAATTTGTTAAATATGAAAATCAAGCATTCTCAATGCAGATACAAGCGGAAAACGTCGAAAAAGTAGAACTGAATCACATAGGAAATCCCGAGATCAAAAAAGAACTTACGGAAATGATAGTAAGCTACAAGCCTGAAAAGACGGCAAGCACCGATGTTACCACGAGAATTATTTTAAAGGAGGATGAACCAGTTTATCAATCGCCACGCCGATTAGCATTTACGAAAAGAGAAAAAGTAAATAAACAGACAGAAGAATGGCTCAACGAAGGCATCATATGCCCAAGCTCATCAGAATACTCCAGTCCAGGCTTACATATTTACAAATATAAGAGAAAAACAGAGTTACAAAGAAAAGATGCTACGAAGAATAAAGAAGAAGTGCAATCCGATAATTGGAAGATTTACAAGAAGAAGAAAAAAAAATCTGCGGAGGTGATACTCGTACAGCTCCACAATACGAAAACAGATATAAAACTTTTTTCTATCAACACCATTTGAATATCAAACATAGTTATTGGTGAATTTTGTTTGATTTAATTTCATGCTACATTATATTCTTTTTATGTACTAGATATTATCTTGTGTTATTAACATTTTTTATATATGCTTTTTTACATTTTATGCTGCTTTATATCAGAATTTTTATTATTCCTATATTATGGAAGTGTTAAAAAAAAAAAAATTGATTACATATTTTGCTCCATGTAGAATATTCAAAGATTTTGAAATTCATTTTTACTATTATTGTGTTATTAGTTATTTTGAAAAGTGTAAAGTATAATTAGTGAAGTTTTGAAAATTCCAGTATAGCTGGAGGCCAGCTCTATTTGGAGGGGTCGAACTCTGTAGGATTTTCCATCCAATTAATATTATGCAATTAATATTATTTTT